>CM062646.1:17262862-17463439 GCA_025617555.3 Puccinia polysora
AAAACAAAAATAAAATAAAAATAAAATAAAAATAAAATAAAAATAAAATAAAAATAAAATAAAAATAAAATAAAAATAAAATAAAAATAAAATAAAAATAAAATAAAAATAAAATAAAAATAAAATAAAAATAAAATAAAAATAAAATAAAAATAAAATAAAAATTAAAATTAAAATTAAATAAAAATAAAATAAAAATAAAATAAAAATAAAATAAAAATAAAATAAAAATAAAATAAAAATAAAATAAAAATAAAATAAAAATAAAATAAAAATAAAATAAAAATAAAATAAAAATAAAATAAAAATAAAATAAAAATAAAATAAAAATAAAATAAAAATAAAATGAAAATAAAATGAAAATAAAATAAAAATAAAATAAAAATAAAATAAAAATAAAATAAAAATAAAATAAAAATAAAATAAAAATAAAATAAAAATAAAATAAAAATAAAATAAAAATAAAATAAAAATAAAATAAAAATAAAATAAAAATAAAATAAAAATAAAATAAAAATAAAATAAAAATAAAATAAAAATAAAAATAAAATAAAAATAAAATATCAAGAAGGAGTTTGAAACCCATGAATATTATTGCAGAAATGGATTTCCCACCCAAAATAAATTAGGGTCACTCACTGACCCCACCCTTTAAATATAACTCTGTCTTATTACAAATAATTAAATAAAATTGACCAAAAGGTCACAGAACCAATATGGCATCTTTTAGCCATGTTAATATTTCACTTTTATTGTCATGTATGAGTTTAACACCTAAAACTCAGTCAGAATTGAGGTGTTGTGTATATTTTAGGAGTTACACACAGAAATGTGTTATGTCACAATTCTCGCACACAGCCTCGCGTCCCTATAAAACCACCGCGCATCACCCTCCTGCGCAAATAAGTCCTGTGCGCAGCCAATTTTACCACGCACCCATCTGAATGGACTGATCCCTGCATTAGGATACATTGTGACAAATCTGACAGCAGGTACTGCTCACAGGAGCTTCAACCTAGTAAGTTCTACCTGGCAGACGTAATAAGGTGACATATGCATTAAAAATGATCTAAAAACCTCAAAACCTTAATAAAAATATTATATAATTAATTTAAAAATATTTTAAATAATAAATCAAATGTTGAAGGCTACCACAAAACAGACAGATCCTAATCTTTGAAGACCACAAAACACTACAAGGAGTGACCTTAAAAATTATTAAAAATTATCAAAGTTCTCATCAGATGATGAAAAATCAATAAATACCCACATCATCCTACTCTAAACCAATATTAATATTCAAAATGAAGGATAAGTGCAGAATGATCAGAATTACACCATTAACAGAGTAACAAATCCTGTGGCTAAATAGTACCAAAATCCAGAATATCTGGGGACAGCTGATAGACAGCACCTACTGGAAGTGCTAACCCTTCCCTGACGGGCCTACCATCCTGAGCCCATGAGCAGAACTCTCTCTTTTTGCCCTGAGAAGCTCATTATCACCCCAAAAGGTATTTATACAGACCTCTTTGGATCCATTATTCATCAGCAGTTTATCATGAATTTATTATTATAAATCAGACACCTTGTTATTGTTGATCAAGTGCTATTCCGGAGATAAGAAAGTGATTTATGACTTAGTCTGTAGTATTGTTATTTTTCTCAAAACAATCAACCTGAATCATTAAAATATACTCAAGCAATCAACCCCAACTGCTCTGAAACCCTTTACCTGAATCTTTGCAGGCTTTCTGTGGAATTATTTCTCAAAGTAAGTTTTTACCCTCCTGCCTTGGCCAATATGCTGTTTGGCCCAGCCATACCAGTGTATAAGTCCTTATAATGCACCCATTGTTAATTTCAAGGTTCTTAAACTGCCCAAGGAGGCCTTTTGAAGAGATTTTGTCTGTCTGTAAAGATCCCCAGTAGTATAATACACTCAAATTTCACTTTCTTTTCATCTAAAAATACTCCATTTTATTCATTATTATTGATTATTGAGTCATGCCGCACTGGTCTTCTGGCTGGTGTTCTGTCAGTATTTTGATTCCTAGTGGCTCCTCTTCCTTCTTCTCTAGATTTGTAAAATATATTTATTCCTGGGCTGATGGAGGGGTTTGTTTATTCCTCAGTGGTTTCTGCTGGATCTATTCCATATTCTTATCTTGGGTTTGAGGTCTGAAATCTGGTTCTTTGTTGGGTGTATGGGGTTTCCGGGATTCCCTGTACTGTTTACTCTTCAAGCATTTGGTTTAGGATTTTGTAAATGCTTGCAAGGTTCCCCATTGCTTCAAATGCAAGGTATGGGTGGTTCTGGCTTCTTTCCTGGTCTTCCTCTTGCTTCTCTTGGGATCCACCGGTTATTTTGCTTTTTTCCTGCAGTTCTTTCTCCATCCTGATTATTGAATATAGGGCTCCCTGGTTATTATCTTCAATCCCTCTGAGTTGGTCCTTGAAGTATTCAATTATCTGGTATGGGTTTCTTCTTTCTGCCTTAGAATGTTGAGTTTATTCTTGAGGCTAATATTCCATCAATATGGTTTTAATAACTAATCAAATTTAAAGGAAACAGGCCACTGTTGGGAAACCAATTGTAGAGACTCCTGCTGTATTATATGAATAATTGAGCAAATAGCTTGCTGGCAGTCCTTGAAGTGGAATTCATTATTACTTCTACTCCGTTAGATTATTAGTAAAACTAAGAGTGGTTTTGGATTGCATTCCCTGCTAGTACTATATTAAGTCTGCAAAATAATTTATTTAAATTAATGGCTGGTTTCTTTGAGACTCAATATAGGTCTCAGATTGGACCTAGATTGATACTTTAACTTTTATTGGCAGGTTCTGTTGAAGAATGGACCAGATGTATTGGGTTATTGGCTGGTGGTTTATCAGATATGTGTGATCTGAACCAATACCCAAATTTTAAAGGGTTTAAGGGTTTTTTCAAAGGGGTGGTTCAGGAAAGGACCCAAGGATGGGTTTACCCACAGGGTTCTTGGTAGAGGAAAACAAGGTTGGTAGTCCCTTTTGGTTGTGCTCTCTTTCTTTTTAAGGGTAATTATTGAGTGATGGGCGGTTTCCTTTAATTTGGTGCTGAATAGTACTCACAGAAGAACCCTTATTCAAAGCACCTAATTTGGTGGTTTCAATGGTTGATGAGGTAAAAAATTGGTTTTGATTTCCCCTTTTTTTATTGTTACATTGAGAATTTCGATTTTTTTTTATATTGGGGTAGGACCACAGATGTTTGGATGGTAATTGGATGATGAGTATTTGATGAGTGAGATGTGAGTTGAGTGGGAGTACAACTTGGATAGGGTAGAGAGGCCCTCCTTATATAGAACAATCCTTCCCCCAGGGGTGCTCAGGGATGCCCCTGAGGTTCTCCCTGTCCTTTTGGGGAACAGTGGGGTACTGTCACACCTTACACTTAGGAATTATTGTCTTCATCACTTCAACATGTCCTCTCCTCAGTACCATCTACTTCAGTCTATAAGCGTGACACAAATAAAGCACAACATCAATGGTGCAATCAGCTACTTCCTCTGGCTTGCGTTGACCTTCCAATCTTGGCAACCAACTCAGTATATACTTGCAAACTTTGCGGTTAACTCCATACCGGTTGGCCATCCATTATGAGATCCAATCTCCTTCCCTGGCCCATCAACAGCCTTGGACTTCCATCTTTGGTCACGCACTGTTTTTTAGTTTGCATCTTCGTCTAACTAAGCCATCATTACTGTACAGTTTGCAATTGGACTAGTCCCTACCCTGCATACACTATTACTTCTCATTTGCATTACCTTCAACATCATTCGCTCCTTTCCCAATTCATCATACATTTGTACGCTCAGATTCTATTGTCTTGCACTTATGCCATGGCCTCGGATATGATTGTACTATTGCTTTATTTCCTATCCCGTTCCTGTCACTCATTGCCTCACCTCCTTCAACTGTAGTTAGCTCACCACCAGGTTGTATCTAGTCACTTTGGATTACCTTATAAGGGCTACCCCCTTGCCTGATGATTGTCTCCTCAGTTAGTTAATTTCATACGTTCTTGCATCTTGCTACAACCTAGTTATCACATAGGACTCAGGTTGAGTTTCCCTCGTTGGAACACACTCCATTCCCTCGCCGTTTGTTGAGTGGCATCACCAAGTTTGCACTTTGCAACTGAGCCTTGCTATTTGCACTTGCCCTTGCACTCAGAATTCCTCCGCGCTCACAATCATCTAAGAATTGCCCTATAGTACGTGGGGTGGTTGTGTGACAGTCAATTAACTAAATCAACTCATCAATTGTAGCTTGCCAACCTATAGTAGACTTCTTCTTCTCAATGTCAGGTACTTGCTCAACCAGGAACGCTTCCCTTGCCCCTTACAATGATGATATCCATTGGGTAGGGAGAACCAGCGCTCCTTGGGCCCAAAAACCCTTAGATCCCATTCCTCCTTCTAAATCACCATCTGTTGAACCCCTCAATGATCCTTGGAATCCTCCACGGGATGTTCCAATGGACCCTCTCACGGAATTTGCAGATTCCAACCATTCTTCCAATGAAACCTCAACTCATGGTAGAACAGGGGTTTGCACTACTGCTCCCAAGCCCGATGCTTTGACCCTGCTTTCAACATTGATCCAGGCCCTCACTCATGGTGCCCGGCGATCTAGTCCTAGTACTCCTAGCTTTTGCACCCCACGCATGAAGCAACCCAATCAGTTTACGGGAGAAAACCCTCATAAGCTAAGATCCTACCTACAGTCTTGTAAAATCATCTTTTCAAATGACTCCAACAATTTCCCTTCCAATCGGCATAAATTAATGTATGCTTCGTCCTTCTTAGGAGGAACAGCCTTGCAGTGGTTCAAACCATACCTCAAACTTTTTTCCAGCAACATTCCCACGTTTATTCTCAACAGCTGGGACAGGTTTGAGCAACAACTGTTCACCCTGTTTGGCGACCCCAATAAAGTTTGAAAAGCCAAATACAAACTTAATAGTCTAGTTATGAAGGAAAATAGTAGAGCTTCCGTTTATATTTCTCACTTTCAAGCCTTGCAGTTTTGCATTCAGTGGAAAAAGGCCGCTCTTCTATTCCATTTCCAAAAGGGTCTACCGGCACGCTTAATCAAACAGCTTGCAGTTGGGGGGCATAAGACAACCTTGCTCCAGCAGCTAATCGATTGAGTGATTGAGCTTGATAATGGTTATCACGACAAGAATCGCTCTTGGAAAAACAACCATGGACAGTCCACCTGGGCTCCAAGGGTGGACAACTCCTCAAAGCAAAACGCAAGGAACCCAAAACTATTCAAACCAACCCCAACTTTGAACTCCAACTCAAAAGGGAAAACTGTCACCAAAACTCCAAAGTTCTTGGACAAAGAAACCGGGATGCTACGGAACAAGAAAAGGCTACGGAGGGAGAAGAATGGACTGTGTATGCATTGTGGAGGAAAACATGATTTTGACAGTTGTGCAAAGCAGTTAGCGCGTGAAGCGGCTAAGCAGTCAAAAAATTAGCTTGTAGTTTTTCTGATACTTGCAAGGAAAGCTTCACATTATCTAAATCACCACAAGTAAATCTTTGCACTTGCGAGTCACTAGGTGCTCCTAGTTCAACATTTATCCTATTCCATTCCAAAAACACCCCTTATCAAGTCTTACTTGACTCTGGCGCTAATGTTTCCTTCATCAGTGAATCTTCCGCCACTTCCAAAAATCTTATGCGTTCCGAGATAGATAAATTTCCTATCTATTTAGTAAGTAGTGCAACTGAACCGTCTTATTGGGTCTCCCAAAAGGCAAAAAGGACCTTTGCATTCTCCAATTTCCCCAGCTTCAAATGGGATTTATTTTTCTTGGCTATACCCGGAATGGATGATACCATTCTAGGCCATGATTTCCTAGTTTACTGGAATCCGGATGTGAATTGGCAAGAAGGAGTAATTAACCTTCAAACCTCGCACCCCCAGAACGCTAATCTTTCCGTCAAACAGGAATTAAACAACCTACCTGACACTGTCATTGAGTTGGATGACACTTTTCCGCCAGGAGATTTGCAATATCCCAACTCCCATTCCCAAATTCCCTCTTCAGATTTAGGAGTTATTGCTTACCTATCCAGCTTGCCTCTTTCCTGTTCTTTCAAAGGGAAACAGACACCAACCAAACGGTGTATCTTGAGCTCCCTAATCCTCTTGCACCATGCAAGCACCTCAAATCCGGTGCTCAAAGAAGACAAGCTTGAAGATTTAGAAATCATTCAAGAGTATTTACCTTCAGTTTAACATGACTTTGATGACGTCTTCTCAGCTGAAAGAGCAGATAAACTGCCTCCATCCCGTTCTTATGATCACAAAATCAAACTTACTGGCCCACCTCCGGCACCAGGACCAGTTTACTCTCTCTTGATGCAAGAATCAATTGCCCTTCAAGACTACATTGCGGAAAATGTATCAAAAAGGATTTCTTAGACCAAGCAATTCCAATACCGGTTCACCTGTCCTATTTGTTCCAAAAAAGGACGGCGGACTTTGCCTTTGTGTTGACTACAGGAAACTGAACCAGGTAACCCAGAAGAATGCCTATCCAGTACCGCCTATGTCACATCTCCTCACCCTCTTCCATGGAGCTGCTTATTTCTCAAAGTTAGACCTTCAAGGTGCCTATAACCTAATTTGCATTATGAAAGGTCATGAGTATTTGACCGCAATGAGAACCCGGTTCAGCAGCTATGAGTATACCCTCATGCCTTTTGGCCTCTGTAACGCTCCTTCCACTTTTCAACATTTTTTCAACAACATTTTCTCCAATCTTCTAGGTAAATACCTCATGGTATATCTAGATGATATACTAGTCTACTCAAGGAACCTCGAAGATCACATTGCGCATGTGCAAGAGGTGCTGCAGCGACTTTGCAAGAATGACCTGTTTGCAAAAGCCTCTAAGTGCAAATTCCATTCCTCTTCCCTTTGGTTTCTAGGTGTTGTAGTCTTGCAGCAAGGACTATTGATGGAACCAGCCCAAAGCGAACGCATATTGGACTGGCCCCCACCTTCTTCCGTTAAATCCCTTCAAGTTTTCCTTGGTTTCAGTAATTTTTATAGGAGGTTCATTGAGTATTACACCAAGAAAACCGTGAATCTTACTAACCTTCTTCAAAAAGAAACTCCTTTTGTTTTTACCAAAAAAGCTGCTTTGGAGTTCAAATCTCTGAAGAAAGTTTTCACCACTGCTCCAATACTTGCTCACTTCAACAAACTGGCTTGCACTATTGTCAAAACAGACGCAAGCAACTATGTGATTGCAGGAGTAATCTCGCAGTTCTCTTCCTCCACTTCCCTCTTTCATCCCGTAGCTTTTGAGTCTCGCAAGTTGCTTTCTGCAGAGCTTAACTATGAGATTCATGACAAGAAACTTCTTGCAATTTTTTATTGCTTAAAGAAAGAGCGTTCATACCTTTTGATCCTTAGAGAATCCTTTCAGGTTTTAACTGATCATAATTCTTTAAAGTATTTCATGAGCTCAAAAGTCCTCACACGTAGACAGGCACAATGGGCCAAATACCTCTCCAAGTTCCACTTTAAAATCACATACCACCCTGGGAAACAAGCGGTAGTCCCTGATTATTTATCACGTTGGGATGACGTATACCCAGGGGGGGGGGAGCACCTTTGCCAAAAACAACCCTGAAAAAGTTAGGACACTCTTCTCAACCCAATCTGCCCAACTCAGTTTGATCATTGCTCACTTACAAGATTTGGCTTCCAAACTCCAACAAGCTCAACGTGTCGATCCCAAGTGCATCAAACTTTGCAAGAGTGCAAACTTATTAGATAGTAGTTACAGTATTGATGATAATGACTTTTTAGTCTATGATAATTGTATAATAGTACCAGATAATTCTCTCATTAAGTTAGATATCTTTGAGTCACGGCACGATTCTCCCCTTGCTGGTCCTCATGGGCAGGATAAAACATACAAATTGATTGCACAAGACTTCTACTGTCCTGGTATGACCAAAGAAGTAAAAGACTATGTTAGTGCGTTCTATGATTGCAATCGTAACAAGTCCTCAAAACACTGGAAGTATGGGCTGCTTCAGCCACTTTCAATCCCGCCTCATCCGTGGCACTCTCTTTCTATGGATTTCATCTCTCAATTACCTTCTTCTAATGGATATGATGCTATTCTAGTAGTAGTAGATTGTTTCTCAAAGATTGCTTTATTTCTGCGCAGTAATGTGATGGCCTCTTCAGAAGACTCAGCTAACTTGTTCATAGAATATGTATTTTTGAAACGTGGTCTCCCTGATAATATAGTTAGTGATCATGGATCTCTGTTTGTCTCGAGCTTCTGGACCTTGCTATGCCAACATTTGAAGATCGCTCGCAATTTATCAATGGCGTACCACCCGGAAACAGATGGGCAAACCAAGCAAGTTAATCAGATTCTCAAACAATATCTTTGAATGTATGTTGCCTATCAACAAGAAAACTGGTTGCAATGGCTCCCACTAGCCAAGTTTGCCTACAACAACTCCACTCATTCCTCCACCAAACAGTTTCCCTTCAAAACTCTTTATGGCAGAAACCCGACTTTCTCTTCCCCTTATGTAGCACCTTCTCAACCTGCTACCGATTACCTTGAACAAATTCAATCCCTTCATTCACAACTTTGAACCAACCTCAAAGAAGAGAACCAGCGCTATAAGGAGCAAGCAGACCAATCTCGCACTACGGCTCCAACCTTTGCAGTAGGAGATCAAGTTTGGCTTGATGCTTGCAATATTTTCAGTACTCGCCCAACTTGCAAACTCTCCAAAAGAAAGCTTGGCCCCTTTAAAGTAGAATCAGTCATCTCCCCTAACGTCTTTAAACTTACTTTACCTGCGAAATGGAAAGGTATCCACCTGGTCTTTCATGTGTCTCTCCTAGAGCCAGCTCAAGTCCTATACCTGGGCAAGACTCATCCCCCTCCCAAACTGGTCACTGTCCTCAATCATCAAGAGTGGGAAGTAAGCTGTATTCTGGATTCCAGGGTATGCCAAGGAAAACCTCAATACCTTGTTGAGTGGTCTGGCTTCCAGTCTGAAAAAGATTGCACCTTGTGGGAACCATCCCATCACCTTTGAAATTCTCCCAATCTGATTCAAGATTTCCATGCAAGCTACCCTTGAAAACCTTGACAATCATGATTCCATCCCATCCAATCCCATTTCATTCCACATTCCATCCAATCCAATCCCATTTCATTCCACATTCCATCCCATCCAATCCCATTTCATTCCACATTCCATCCCATCCAATCCCATTCCATTCCACATTCCATTTCATCCAACCCCATTCCATTCCACATCATCATTCCATCAATCAACCTCTTCATCTCACCGTGTTATTCCTTCTTCTCATCCCCCTCTCATTCCTACCAAATAAAATTCCATTCCTTATACAAAAAAAAAAAAGAGAAAAATTTATCTATAATTAAAAGAAAATATATATATATATATATATATTTATAAATAAAGTTACAAAGTTTCCTTCACTTCTTTCTCTGCATCCTCCCAATTAGCAGTCAACTCCGCAACCATGGATTGAAAGGTATCCAGGTCTTCATCATTTATCAGTGCAGACATCCTTTGAAGAACCAGCACCTCTGTTACAATGTGCCTCTCAAATATCTCCTTGCACCTTGCAATTTGAGCTTGCTTCAGCCAAGCATTCCATCCACCTTCCTCCAAGAGTTCTTTGTATGCTCTTTTCCTTTGGCCTCCTGAAAAACCTTCCCCAATATCGCCCGTCAGTTGCCTTGCATCAGTTTTGATTGGCCCTACAACTCGCAACGGATCCGCTTTGCCTTGGCCCTCCATTCCTTCCGTTCCATCCATTCCATCCCTTCCATCTCCTCCATCCCCTTCTCCCAATTCTTCCGTTACAGCCTCTTCTTCTTGCTCCGTTCCCTCTCTTACTCCATTTCCGTCTCCATCTTCTCCATCTCCCAATTGTCTTTCCGCTCCATTCCTTCCTTCCTCCCTTGCTTCCTCGGCTATGACCCCAAACGGTTCTGCACCGGGCACTTCATCTTGCACCTTGGCATTCATCTGGACCCCCGCAAATTCAGTCAGCAGACCCCAATAAGGTGGTGGTGGCGGTGGTGTGTTTGTGGTATATCTCCGGAAACGGGGCAGCACTAGCGAGACGAGTAAAATTTAGTTACTACCTTAATTATCACTAGTCAGTCCCAATTAGTACTCACCAGGAACTTGAGTACCCAAGAATTCAATCTCCGGCAACGGTGGTATCTTGTAATTAACCCTTGGCGCAGACCTACAACTCCGCATTTCCCTTGATGACTCCGTGGGCGCATCAACAGTTGACTTGATATTTATAGGTAAATTACAGGCAACCTTGCAAAGACAACATTGCTTGCACTTGCCTTGAAGACCTCTGACGGCAGTACTAGGGATACACCGCTTGTTTCGACAAATACAATTTTTGCAATGGCGGGATGCCAATGACAACATTCTATGTAACTTATAAGTCTAACGAGTAATGAATTAAATAATAAGTAAAGGGTATACAGTTATTATTAACCACTTGAAATTGATGGGAAAATTTATCTGAACGCTTGCAGGAGCTCGCGTCTTTATACCCGGGCAACTGTCACGCCTCGCACTTAGGAATTATTGTCTTCATCACTTTGACATGTCCTCTCCTCAGTACAATCTACTTCAGTCTATAAGCGTGACACAAATAAAGCACAACATCAATGGTGCAATCTGCTACTTCCTCTGGCTTGCATTGACCTTCCAATCTCGGCAACCAACTCAGTATATACTTGCAAACTTTGCGGTTAACTCCATACCAGTTGGCCATCCATTATGAGATCCAATCTCCTTCCCTGGCCCATCAACAGCCTTGGACTTCCATCTTTGGTCACGCACTGTTTTTTAGTTTGCATCTACGTCTAACTAAGCCATCATTACTGTACAGTTTGCAATTGGACTAGTCCCTACCCTGCACACACTATTAATTCTCATTTGCATTACCTTCAATGTGATTTGCTCCTGACCCAATTCATCATACATTTTTACACTCAGATTCTATTGTCTTGCACTTACACCATGTCCTTGGATATGATTGTACTATTGCTTTATTTCCTATCCCATTCCTGTCACTCATTGCCTCACTGCCTTCAACTGTAGTTAGCTCACCACCAGGTTTTATCTAGTCACTTTTGGTTACCTTATAAGGGCTACCCCCTTGCCTGATGATTGTCTCCTCAGTTGGTTAATTTCATACCTTCTCGCATCTTGCTACAACCTAGTAATCACATTGGACTCAGGTTGAGTTTCCCTCTTTGGAACACACTCCATTCCCTTGCCGTTTGTCAAGTGGCATCACTAAGTTCGCACTTTGCAACTGAGCCTTGCTATTTGCACTTGCCCTTGCACTCAGCATTCCTCCGCGCTCACAATCATCTAAGAATTGCCCTATAGTACGTGGGGTGGTCGTGTGACAGGTACAGGTACATGAGGCATTTCTGCTGGTTGGAAAAAGCTTTTACAGTTACATGAGGCATTTCTGCTGGTTGGAAAGAGATTGTACAGGAGTTCCATGCATGCACAGCCCTGCATCAATTTCTGTGTAGTGCTGGGTTGAGTTTGTGCTGTGGTGAACTTGTGCTTGTGGGTTGTTTGGGTCTGCATCATCCTAGCTGCATGCATATATTGCTGGGCAATTCTGTGGTGTCTTTTACTTGTGGTTGTTTGGTTAAATATGGTCCAGACTGCCTGCATATATTGCTCGGTAGTCCTATGGTGCCTTGTACTGGTGGTTGTTTGGTTACACATGGTTCTGATAAATTTCTTTGTGGTAGCTGGGGTTCTTTGCTACTACAAGATCCTGGCTGCCTGCATAAATTGTTGTGCATAGCTGGGGGTTTTTTGGTACTACAAGATCCTGGCTGCCGGCATAAATTGTCATGCATAGCTGGTGTTGTTTGGTGCTACATGATTTTGCTTATGGTTCTGAGTATACAGGTGAGGTGATTTGTTGTGTGTTTTGGTTGAGTTGTTGTAGTGAAATGTTACTGGTATATGTTTAGGGATTCCAGGTATATCCATATGGACTATCACTGGTTTGTGATACCTGGGTGTGATATGAGCTGTCCAAAATTGATTTTGGCTGTATCTTCTAAATCATGAGAGATAGAGGGGTAGTTTGGCTGGGTAACTATGGGTTATTTTTGGTTTATAATCCATTTCTGAGGTTAATTCAATGATTGGGATTGTATTTGTCCTAGAAAATTGAGTCTGATGGCTACAGATAAGGTTTGGTCTACCACAAAGGTGCAAGCGGCAACAAGATCAAAATTAGGTGGATAGGGTTGGTCTGAGGAGACAATTGGACTGATGGGTGGAGGAGGAGCCTTTGACAATGGATCTTCCCAACTCTGAGAGACTTTTACAGCGCCTTGATTGATTGTGGGGACCAAAGCAGAGGCCAAGTTTGTTGTGGGAGAGCTTGGTGGGATTGGATGATCTCCAATTGGCTATCTTAGCCTGTTTGGAGCATAGTTATTTGAAATTGAACAAGAGATTAGTTGGGTCAAGTTCAAGGGAGGTGAGTGAGTTGAGTATCTGTTTGGATAAGGATGAGGATGGAGATGAGTATGGATGAGGTGTGCACATTCTTGCCCCCCCTAAAAAAAAGATGGATGTCAAGCGCAAAAAAGTGGAGTTGAACCAAGTCCTGGGGACTTGAGCACCCCAGGGGGCCCTCCCTAGACTTCTAGGACAGAGGGAAGTTGGGGAAAGGGAAAATTCAAAGCTTGCCATACCCAAACAAAGTTTTCATTTTTTTTTTTGATAAAAGGATATATATAAAAAAAATTATAAAATTGCCCTTTTCTTGAGGTGTCCCACATTGGTCACCACAGCATCCAGTAGGCTGATCCTTGGACTCAACTTCTACATACCTCACAATAGACCCTTCAAAAATTTCCTTGGAAATCACTTGGTTCAAACTGAAAGCAGGATTGAACTCCTTAGCCTCAACCCATCAAATCTGTTCTAGAGAAATGGGCTTATCAGATCTGAAAACCCTTGGTAATCCTGTGAATCACAATGCTAATCCTTCAATAAGAATAATTGTGAATTAATTGAAAAAAAATCAACTTCCTTTCTTTGAATTGCTAGTCAAACTCAGCACACTCTTTTTTGCTCATCCTCTAATTTATACCATTTCAAAAACAAACCTGTCTAACTCATTCAAAAAAGACTCCAAGACTTTGGCAATATGTGAATTCCACCAAAACCTTTCTTTCAAGCTTCAAGCACCCTCCTTTGATTTTTTAATCAAAAGCTATAGTCATTCAAACAGGGGAAATCATCTTCAGTCAAGACAATGCCATGCAGGGTGTACTATTCTACAATACAGATGTCCTGTTGCATGGCATATTACACTAAAATCCACTGCTTCACCCTCCCCAGCCAAATTTGATTAAAAGCTATATTTTTTTCCATTCAAGAACAGATATGGTTGAGAAATCTCCACAAAAGCTTAAATTCCTTTCTTCATGTCACTCATTGCTCTCATATCAACAATAAAGTCCTGATAAATTTAATTGATTATGAGTCCACAGACAGCACTATAAAGCATATTGATACTCAAATTTGTAATCATAATCTTGCTACAAATGTAGTTGTGCCAAAGGACATGCTTACAGATGCACTCATTAAACCAGCCTTCAAACCATCCATTTTTCACTTCCCATTAGGCCCAAAAATTCCTGTTCCTCCTTTACCACTTGTTTTCACTCAACTCCTGATATCTCATATACTCATTCCCATATCTCAGCTTAATCTCCTTCTTATCCTATAACTCATTATTATTCCCTCATCAGTATTCCTGCCTTACAGATCTACAATTGTGCTCTCCAACCTTGCCTTCACTTTTTCTACTCGATTTGAAATTGTCAAATTTGATCAGAACACGATAAAAAACAAAATTATCCGGATATTTTTGGTATTAAGTTGAAATCAAAGCCCAAAATTTATTGATTACGCCGGAAACAGGATGAGCAGGTTGATGCCATAGATATACAAGCAGTTAAGGTGAAAGATTCAAATCAGACAGCCAGCCGTTCAAGACATGCAGCTGATTCAAAGAATCGAAAAGTGATGATCAAAAGCTTCGTCAGGCCGTGGTCGGCCTGCATTGCTCGCATGACCAGTGTTCGCTGGTTCCCGGTCCTGGGAGCGATCGTCGGCTTATGACTGCAACAAAAAGCCTGAGTATCAGCGCTGATTCCGAGATCGGAATGACAGATTCAGGGCGAGCTCACCGAGTGGTCATCGACTTTGTTGGCATTGGGGGCATCCTTCTTCCAGAGGTTCACGTCAACTCCCACACCTCCCAATCCAGCGTATAGCCCAAGTCCGGCATAGCCATAGAATGGGTAGCCGAGACCGTAAAGGTACCCGGGGTATCCCCAACCACCTACACCATAGTAGGGGTATCCGCCGAAGAATTCTTCGTTAGAGTGGCCCTTAGCGTCAGTGTGCGCGACATCAGCCCTCGGAGTGAGCATTGGAGCGGTAGGAATCGCAAGGATGGTTTGAAGGAGAACCGCGAAAGCAGCAAGGAAGACGATGAAGTGCATATTGATTGTATGGCTGATGGGCGCAAAAAAAATATTGAGGGTGCAGTTTCGAGGAACAAGTGGGGATGCCTAGTGATGAGTGGTGATGGTTGGTAAACCCGTAGGACCGGAGAGCTGGACCCCTTTAAATAATCTCGAGGTTGACATTGGCTTGTACCGTTCCCCTTGAAGTCACAGTACGATTGACTCTAGTCTTGTCAGGTTCTTGCTCCCGAACATGCCGACTAGGATGAACAACAACGACAACTTGGCTACCTTTGATTAGATCTAGCGAGTCATTTTTTAGACAATCAAAACGGTGATGTGAAGACTGACTCATGAGTATCAACAAAACCGTTGAGAACCGGGCTGAGGGACATTCAGTTCGTTTCACTTCCGGCCTGACATCGTGATGTTCTTCTTGAGAAGGAGACGTTCCCCCGCGCCCGCATGGGCACGTGTAACTAACATCTACCCTGTCATCACTTCCCAGGCTCACTTCCACATGCTTGTGAAGACGGAACTTAGTACCGAGAGAAATCATTCACAGGGCCTCTCCTCTCGGCTTGATTGAAATCTGTTCTCGAGGTTTCTCTTTCAGGTTTGGTCTTAGCTTCAGTGAATTTTCAGGTATTCTGGAATATTCTTTCTTTTGTGAGTTATTTCATGCGTTCAATACTTCTTCTCATCGATTTCTGCCATGTGGATCGAATACTTTGCACTTGGGGCAGGCCGAAACCCAGGCTGCGTTCGGCTGCCGCGTGTAACTGCAACTTGGGATGAGTCCCGGGAGCCCCGCAGCCGAACATCCCACGGATTTTTGAGTGTAGCCTGTTGTGATGTACACCTCGCACCAAGCGGTTATAGCTCACACCACGCGCAAGGCGCTGACGTTTCGACTGCTTCGTCGCGCGGACGTTGCAGAGGTCGCGCTTATGTAAGCGGCCCACTCCTGCAGCGTCACCTGCCCACGCGCCTCGTCACCCGAGCCGTGGGAACGTCACACGGTGATTTTCCTCAATCAACTCATCAAGATTCAACCGTTCTCTGATCAATCGGTGATCACCCAACTCAAAGTCTTGAAGAAAATTGTCCTTATCAACTCATCCACATTCAACTTTTGATTCAACCAGAAAACATGGAATTATGCTTGTGCACAAAGTGCAAAGAACACAATCATATCAATGCAGCCGGCAAGACTTGTCAAGGTGTCTGGGTTCATTCTGGAACACGAAGAAAGCATTGGGCCAAAAATTCAAGTGATGCAACAATCAATATCTGAGCTTCCCTCAAGGATATGTCTCTTATAAATCCTGACCTCACCAATGACCATACCTCTGACAATGAGGAGTCGGACAATATGGAAACTTCCAATTTTGATCATCCCGAGCGTGATGCCCATGAGTAGTACTTATTTTTTACCATTTGTACCTGCCTTAGCTGACAACATTGCATTAGGATGTGTCCTTGTTTTCATTGCTTGGCTTTTCCTTGTATGTGGAATGAGTCAATCAAACTGCAGGATTGCTTGAGATTACATTATCTACTTGCTACAATTACAAGTATGGGCAAATGACGATGCTTTGGATAAAGTGCCCCAAGATGTCCAAACAATTACAAAACACCTAGACTTGAACCCAGAACTTGAAGTATTGGTTTGCTTCTCAACTTGCTACTCCTTGTATGATCCAAAAAGTGCTCCTTTGGAGTGTATTTATAAACCCCTACCAACTCTATCCAAATGTGGTCAGAAACTTTTCAAGCAAAAATTGGTTCCTGACTCTCTTGTTCAAAAACAATCTTTTTGTTGCCCTTGGAATATGCCTCAAGCTTGCTTCTATTTACCCTGCTCAACGTTTGCAACTCAAAGTTTCCACACATGGATTAGATGGTTACTTGCGTTGGATGAAGTCAAGCAAAACATCAATAAATGGGCCTGGGAAGTTGCATCTCATCCCAAAGAACATGTCTCCAATTACCAAAGCTTGCGGGCTGCAAGTCACCTCTATGAAGATACTTGTCATCAGTCAAGCTCATCAAAATCAAGTCATCTTCAGTTAGCTTTCACACTATTTGTGGATTGGTTTAATCCCCTGGGCAACAAACTTGCAGGAAAACAGGTGTCCATGGGGGTTATTGCACTTAACTGCCTTAACCTTCCATTAACTTTGCAATATCAAACTAAATATACTTTCATTGCAGGGATGGTGCCTGCACCCAATCAGCCTGATATGACCACCATCAGCAATGTCTTGCGGCCATTAGTGGATGAACTTCTCAAGATGAACTCTCCTTGCAAAATCAGAACTACACAATATCCTTGTGGTCAATATGTCACAGTTCAATTGGCTGGGGTCATTGGTGATGTTGTAGCATCACACAAAGTTGCTGGATTTGCTTCACATCCTGCCACCTGCTTTTGCTCTTGGTGTGAAATTACTCACAAGGAAACTAAAAATATGGTCCTTGGACAAGCACAAAGTCGCCAAAAAGTCTTATCAGCTGCTTGACAATGGAATGAATGTCAAACTCTCATTTCTAGGAAGAACCTTGTCAAGAAATAGGGAGTGCTCTGGTCCAAACTGAACTGTCTACCATATTGGGATCCCGTCAAAGGTTTGATCCTAGGTATAATGCATAATTGGTTTGAGGGTGTCTTGGCACACCATTTTAAACGTTGCTGGCATTGGATTATACATGGTCAAGTCAAGATAAACCAAACACCTCTGCTTAGCAACAGTGAGGTCAATACCAATACTGGAGAAGATAACAATTGGAGCAATGTCAATTCTGATTCAGATGAAGATGATCTAGCTGCATTTGAAGGTTTCTCCAAGGCACAAATCAACCAATTATTCAACAATATCAGTGAAGTTGTGGTCCCCCAAGGAATCACAAGGGTCTCAGTCAATCTTGGGGCCACCAAAGGGGGAAAGTTGAAAGCCAGCAAATGGAATGTTCTATTTAGTATCTACTTACCACTTTTTTTTCTCAATGTGGCATTGGAGAATCCTTGCAACACCACATCTACATTTGTGGAAAATTTTGTTTCACTTGTGGTATGCACTATTATCTTAGAGTCTAAAACAATCAAACCCAATAGCCCTTTCACAATTAAAAACAAGTATCAAGTTTATACCAAAACTTCAAAAAAGCTATGGCCAAACACAAGTATTACCCCTAACCACCACTATGCACTTCATTTACCTGAACAGTTGAAGTGGTGGGGTCCTTTGGCAAATGTCTTGGAATTTGGCGGTGAGAGGTTGAATGGGTCACTGCAGCGTATCAAAACAAATGGTCTGATACGTATGTCTTTCAGTGGTTTTCTTTGGATGCTGTGGTTTTACTGACTCAATTATTTGTTTTCAAACAGACAAGATGGGAAAAACAATCCTGAACAAGTTTTCTCAAGTCCAGCATCTATCAGTACAACATGTGATGTATGCACATGACAAACCAATGCAACCAAAGGTTGATTTTGCGTTGGATCCTGCAACGTACAAGGGAGTTCTGCAGTTTCTGCAATCTCAAGATCACACCATGCGGGATTACCGCCAATTACCACATCCGGAAGGGTCCAAAGTTCTCAGGGGTTATGCCCAGGACTTGCATACCATTGAGTGTAAGGAGGGGTTGAGGGTGTCCTGGTCCCTACCCAATAATTTTATTGGTTTTATTTCTGATTGTTCAGCCTGTTTTGGGTTAGTCAGACATATCTTACAAATGCACCATGGAATTGATGGCTCTTCAAAAGTACTCATTGTAAAAGTCCAGGATGAAGTTACTGAATACAAAGAGATGGAAGCAGTAAAGGGGTGGCACCAACAAATGAGAGTGACTCAAGTGAAGATGTCCTGGGGTACCTATAGGTTTTCAAGGCCATCTGATGTCATTGCACTTTGCACATATTGCCAGATACCAGCCTGGAGCCTTGGTATCCAGGAGCCCAGCTATCTTGTTTGGCCCATTGGTCCTACCAAGTGGACATTTCACGGGTGAAATACCTTACAAAATTTCCCATTTGTTTCCTATTATATTATGATTGCTTCCACCGTTGTACTTCCTCTCACCAGAATTAGTTTGTGTTTTTTTCCATTTCTGATATTTTAAGGAAACCACAACCGCAGCATGCTTCAGAAACAAAATTTTGATTGCCATGCAAGTCTCTACGTTTGGTCAAACACCCCAACATGGTGCTTTACATGACCTTTCCAAGTGGAAAGCATACAAGCAAGATGGAGAATGGTGTCCAAGATAGCAACATACAAAGAATAGAGACTTATAAAACATGAACTTATAAAACATGAGATGATGGAAAATGATTCCCTTATGATGGACAACTGTAAGATACGCAATAATGCCTGATAGATTATCCATAGAATTCATCCCAGGCCCATCCAAATGCCAAATAGCACCAATGAGTCATTGTAAAACAATTAACTTGTCATCATCACAGTGAATACAATGACTTCCCTCATCCACATACTCATCCTCTTGATTGTCGTCTTCATCATATTCCTCCTCATCTTCATTGCGGTTTGATTCTCACCACAAACACCAATCTTGTAGCCTAGAAATATATTTTATTGTACCTCTTCCCATTCACGCCCACTCATACCCCCATGATAGTCATGCTAGCCCATAATCTCATCTTGATCACCTCTGTACCTATACCCAACAGCATGATCCATGTTGTCATCACCTTCCTCCTCATCCTCATAGTTTTCTTCCTCCTCATCCTCATCTTCACCGTAGGATTCTTCCTCTAAATCAATACTCTTGCCACAATAGCTTCCATTGTCTTGATCATCTTGATCATCTTCATCTTCATTGCTGCTAGCCTTGATTGCATATGAAAGATCATACTTTTCCGCTGCCAATTCCCAGTATTTTTCTGTGAATCTTTTATTGTTCTTCTTTTCATCGGGATCCTGATTTCCTTGTAGGGATAGGTTTGGATTGGGTAGGAAAGCCACGTTTTGCATATCAGCAATGATACTCTTTTGAGAAGGTGTCAAACCATTGAACCAGTCTACATCGTAAAAGTCAATTGGAAGATCTTTGGGTGCTTTCAACATCTCACTCATTTTTGCTGTTTTTGGATGACGTTGTTTACGGCGTTGAGACCGCTTGCCTTCTACTTGATTGGCTTTGATCATCTCCTCGTCAATACGACAAAAGAAGATGTTTGCGTTTGTTGATTGGAAAGGGAGGGTCTTGATGATATAAACTCCCAGTTTAGGATGGTACTCATCATTGCTATGTGAATTCACATCAGCTAAGATTTTCTGGTATCTTTCAGGTAACTTTCAATCCTGAGCAAATTTATATTGAGCATCCCAAAGCTGTCAAAAAGATGACCAATCAATATCAGATTTATAACAGAGAAATTTGTCAACATTTAGTGACTTACTCTTTGTCAAGGCTTTTGGATTATTTTTTTCTCTTCATCTTGGTTGTTCTTGCCAGCCTCTTTGTTTTCTTTTTGGTAACGTTTGGCCATTGTGTAATGGACATAGTGGTTGTATGCCATGGTGAGAAATCCAACATCATCAATGTATTGAAGATTGATGTTCATGTATTCATGGGCCCCACTAGCAGAAACTTGCCAAAACGTCTTGATAGCAATCAACTGACAGGCCTCGTTGTACAAAAAATCTGGGGCATCATCAAGATCAGGGGCCCAGAGTCAAATCCCAATCCTGCCCATACAGGAATGAACGTGGAGGATGAAAAAATGTTCAACATGAACAATTCTGCAAACTATCTTCTTCCGACCAGCGCGAGCATCTCTGAGGGTGGCAATTTCACTTTTAGCAATCAAGGTGGCAGAGCTGAGATTTTCAATGACATTGGTAATCTCTTGAGCATTGGTAAATTGACGGTTGAATTCAATCAAGGCTTGAGGGTCAGGAGTTGGAGGTACAGCGCGCTGTTCAAAGAGAACCCAAAGTATTTTGATATGGGTGAATAATGCCTCCTATTGAATATGTTAGCCAAATTATTTGAAAACTTGACCGGTCAAAATTTTGCCGGCAAAACTTACCTTGGTTTTAGCAAAACCATCTGGCATTTTGGATAATATCATTTGGTTGGGGTTGCGCTTTGGGGTACTGTTAGGAGGGGGCTTTAGTTTAGGAGGGGTCTTTGGGCCTTTTTTGAGGATTGAGAGGTATTCAAAGTTGTTGCCGCTTTTTTTGCTGGATTTTTCTTGCTGGTTTTGGTTGGGCTGGGGATAGAACCTGGGAGGGGGACACTAACACTGCGCATATTGCAAATCCTGGTATTACCCTGCTTTGGTTTCATTGGATGTTTGTATTTTTAGGAGCCTTGCCTTTCAAGTAGGTTAACACGCTGCAGCAAGAGCATTGTCCTTTTCACGCAATTGTTCCTTGAGAGATTCAATTTCAGCATTTTTATTGCTGGGCCCGGAATTATGCATTGCAATAGCAGATGGATCCATGGTGCTCATTGAGGTATAAGCATTGAAGGTATTCATCTTGGTGTTGTTTGGGAAAGTTGGCTTCAAGAATCTTAGTTGGGTGGAAATGGCTGGGGGATCAGAGCAAATTTGAATATCAACAAGGTGATTGAGGGCAGTGGTGAAGGGGCACCATGCGGGAGAGCGAGGCAAGTTTTCAACGGGGGGAATTTCCCACGTGACGTTCCCACGGGTTGGGTGCAGGTGACGCTGCAGGAGCGGTCCGCTTACATAAGCGCAACCTCTGCAACGTCCGCGCAACAAACCAGTCAAAATGTCAGCGCCTTGCGCGTGGTGTCAATGGTTAGAGCATCCCGCATGCAATGGGCAGATGTGGGTTTGACTCCCACTGACTGTGTTACCTTTTCCCTGTCATTACAGGTTATGAGCCCAGCACTGCAGCTGTAGCATCCTGATTCACGCTGAATATCACGCTATAAAATTGAATAAAGACACATGACTATGGGGTAAAAAGGGCGCGCCAAATGGGTGCCTGGTGTATGGGGGGGGTGTTGTGATGTACACCTTGCACCAAGCCGTTATAGCTCAATGGTTAGAGCATCCCGCATGCAATGGGCAGATGTGGGTTTGACTCCCACTGACTGCGTTACCTTTTCCCCGTCATTACAGGTTATGAGCCCAGCACTGCAGCTGTAGCATCCTGATTCACGCTGAATATCACGCTATAAAATTGAATAAAGACACATGACTATGGGGTAAAAAGGGCGTGCCAAATGGGTGCTTGGTGTATGGGGGGGTGTTGTGATGTACACCTTGCACCAAGCCGTTATAGCTCAATGGTTAGAGCATCCCCCATGCAATGGGCAGATGTGGGTTTGACTCCCACTGACTGCGTTACCTTTTCCCTGTAATTACATAGCCTTCAAGAACGGGCGGGAAAGGAGATGGTTGCAGCTAGTTACAAGGTCAAAACCTTGTAACTTTCTGTAACCTCTTTTTGCGGAGGGCAGCGTGGGAGTGTAACTTCTGTGGAAGTTGTAAAGCATAGGTTATACATGGATTACAAATTATGGGATGTTAACCACAAGTTGATACAAGAGGATGCCATAAGCATAACTTATGCATATGTAGATAAAGAAAATTGTCATGTATATATAAACTTACCTGAGAGCATCTCCAATCATTGGAGAGCTTGGCTTGTTAGAGCATCCACAATTGTCTTGGTAAACCCACTTTTTAGCTAAGTTTAACAAGGATGAGCTACAATCATCTCCTAAATAGGACCTTGCTACGTAGAAAGCTCCATAAGTTTGGTCAAAAATTGCCAAAGTTACAAAAACTTATGGAGCTTGCTAACCCCAACCCTTTCTAGGATTTACAGCGCCCTCCATAACTCCACCACATCCACCCCTCCATCATCATCAAGAACCATCCAAGTATCCACCCAAGGTTTTTTCCATCCCCTCCCCCTCCCCCTCCAATATTCCTACCACCAGCCCTTCCCCCCAATCCTTCCCTCACCTCCTCCAATATACCTACCACCCACCCTCCCCCACCCTTCCCAATATTCCTACCACCAACCCTCCCCCACCCCTGCCAATATTCCTATCCCTCCCCCCCAACCATTCCTCCCCCTCCAATATTTGCCACTGATCTCCTTCACTTTCTCATTCTGACACATATTTATCCCCCTTGTTTGTTTTATATAGGAATCTTCCCCAAACCTACTAATTTATATCATGGTTGATTTTGACCCTGAATCCACCCCTGGACCACACACTCCTCAAGACTCCTCCAAAAAGAAGCGCGCTCCAAACTGGACCTCTCAAGAAGAAGAACAGCTGGCAAAATATTGGATCCACATCAGGAAGGACCCAGAATACACAACTAACCAGTCTGGAGTATCCTTTTTCAAACACATTGAAGAGGATTTCAACCTGCCCAACAAAACCAAATACTGCAATTATGATTGAATTTGGACAAGGTATGAAATTGCTCTCCTTCAGTTCTCCATCCACATAACAAGTCATTGGTTGTTATTTTTTTTTTGCAATGAACAGGTGGGCCAACTTCAACACCGCCACACTCAAGTTTTTGACCATCTACAGAGGAATTAAGCAATTGCAACCAAGTGGATCCAGCCCAATGGATTGGATGCAACATGCCAAGGAGCTCTATTCCCAGAAAACCAAAGGGCAGCAATTCAAAGTCAAATCTGTGTGGGAAGTAATTTGGAACCATCCAAAGTGGATGGTCAATCCCCCAAGCAATCATCATTCAAACACCTCCTTGACTTATGGTGGGCCCTCCTCACCCTCTCCTTCCAACGAATATGGCCATTGAACAGAAGGAGTCAAGGCTTCCAAGCATAAACAATTGGTTTTGGATGACCAATCTGAAGAGTCCAATGAGTTCTCCCAATGCCTGGTGCAACTGGCAACTGGCAACTAGTAACAAGATTGGATTCAGCCAGAAAAAACTAGCTGACCAAGATAATTCACTAGTGGAATGGCTGTATAAACTTGAAGTCAACAAGACAAAAATTGCAGAAAAACTTGATGATCTGGAAGTCCAGAAGACCAATGTCAAGCAGAAGCTTTATGACCTTGAAGTGAAGAAGACCAATGTGAAGGTAGCCATGGGTCAGCTACAGGTGATCCTTCAGTCCAAAAGTAGTTTCCCAGATGATGATAGTAAGAAAATGCTCAGGATGTTGAAGAAGAAAATTCAACTTCAACTCAAGCCCTAAGAATCTGACCATTCCAAACTTTCTGATGGGTCAAAATGATTTTTTTTATCAAATCTCTTGTACACATTACATATGATTATGATTATTTTTTTTATTTTCTTGTATGATTAATTTTTTTATTTTCTTCAAACTACATTAAAATTTTTCATTTATATTTTGTGCTTCTGGTTTCATATATGTGTAAGTGTGTCACACCTCAAATGAAATTGAAGACAAATTTGTTGTCAGAAGTGAGAGTAATTTTTTTGGTTTGTTGAGTGTTTGCCCACATGTCTCACCTCAAGTGGAATGGCAGAAAACTTTGTTGTCAAAAGTGAGAGTAATTTGTTTATTTTTATTGGGGGGGGGCTTCTTTTGTTGGTTTGTTGATAGTATGACCCCTCAATATTATAAAAGAGCACATAAAAAAAAATATTTTCTGTGCTATTCAAAACATTTTCTCAAAAAACACAATTATGTTGAATGCTACACAAAAATTTTAAAAAAAATAAAACAATCAAGGAATACAATCACAAAAAAAAATTCCATGCTATCCAAGAATTTTTCTTGAAAAACAAAATCATGTTGAATGATATTCAAAAAATTTTCTAAAAAAAAGAAAAAAATCAAATAATAAAATCAAAGAAAACAATTTTACAGGCTATCCAAAAAATTTTCATCAAGTGTTAATTGAAAAAAAAGAAAAAGAAAAATAAATCAATGTTCAACTGAGTCCCCTCTTCAGCCAGTTAGATACCATCAAATCATTCATAAGCTGGAAATGGAGAGTAGAATGATGAAGAGAAAAAGAATTTTGAGCATGACTTTGAAAAGTATGAGACAAATGAGGATCATGCATGCTAGGTGTTATAGTAGTGTTGGAGGTTTGAGAATATGAATTAGAATTCAAGAAGGGATCACATGATCTCTCCTCTACAATCATGTTGTGGAGGATAATAAAGTGCTTCATTATCTTGAAAATATCATTCCTCATCCATAATCTGCTGGGCTTGCTGATGATTGAAAACCTTGCCTGCAGAACTCCAAAATCACATTCAATATCCTTCCTTGCACCTCCTTGGAGTGAGTTGAAGTGTTTGGTTGCATCATCTTGAGAAGTTCTGAAGTACTTGACAAAAAATGGCCAGTTGGGATATATTCCATCTGCTAAATAATATCCAGAGGAATATTGGCCATTGTTAACATCAAAACTCACATCAGAGGCTGATCCTTTAATCATTAAAAAAAAAAACAGTATCAGCACATCACCCTCCACCTGAGGACATATTAAAAAGTTAAAAATATTGGTGAAACGCATACCAGTAAGGAAGTCATCAAATATATGACTATTTTGAACAAAATTTATATCATTAGGGCGTATCAAAGTTAGCAAAACCGCCATTTTTTTGACCAAACCCACCATTTTTATGGCGGGTTTTGGAAATACACATACCCCCTAACTGGTGTATTTCAAAATGGCAGGCTTCATGAAAACAGCGGATTTCAAACATCAAAACCGCCATTAAACCCACCATTTATGCATGACCATCCATCCACCATGATGGCATGCAAAACACCCATCCACACCTCCACATCAGCCAATCCATCCCAATCTCATCCCCATTGCTTTACACACACCTTGTCCCCTTTTCCTGGACTGCCAATCCTTCTTCCCCAACCCTCAAATGTTATACAAAGATTTGAATCCCTTCTTGATCCTCACCCAAATCTAAGTATATGATTGGGAGGGAACAAGATGGGAGGAGATGATTTGACAAACAATCATCTCCTCCTCATTGGTCATTTGATCCTGACAATCAAGTGTCTACACCATCCTGGTTGGACAGAGGTATGCATCAAACAACCCAGTGGGATGGTCAAGATGATTTGGGAGTTGGAAAACCTGAGTGGTGGTTAGGGTGCATCCAAGCAAGACATTCTGGATATGGTTCTTTGTCATTGTGATACACTCAGTTTGAGCGCCTCAGACAAGTTTGAGACTGGTGAAAATGATGATGATGATTGATCTACAATTATCTCCTCTCATCAAACTCAAGCTGAAGATCCTGCTCTCAATTGCTCCAACCCAGGTGGAAGAGGAAGACAACAACCACAAAAACAACTCAGGTTTGAGAGATTGTCAGTTTAGAATCCATACTCAAGCAATCCCATGAGGTCACTTGTAAGACAGCTATCAAACCCAACTATACCAACCTATCCATAGAACCAAGTTTTTTTGCCCTCCAACTCTTACCATTTGGAGATCAAGGGACTCCCGGTCTATTGGATCCATAATCCAATCCTAATCACTTTCAACCAATCAAAGTACCCAATCAACCTTACTTTCAACAAGCCATCAAGATGATTGATTATCTACCCATTGTCAATTTTCACAAGATTGGGGTGATCTACGTTGGTCCAGGTCAGACAACCAAACAGGAGATCCTGTCCAATTGCAAAGGTTCTAAGGCTTATATCAACTTTTTGAGCTCACTTGGTCAGTTGGTTTGATTGAAAGAGTGCAAAAACTATAATACCGGTGGATTGGATTCTAAGAACAATACAGAAGGCAAGTTTTCCTATATGTGGGGTGATGATATCACTCAGATCTGTTTTCATATTGCTAACCTCATGCCCACAACTCAAGAGGAAAAACCTTTGAGACCAGATCCTATCCTAGCTAAGAAGGCTCTGATTGGTAACAATCTCATGGTGATTGTCTTTAAATATTTGGGACAAGACTATTGGTTCAATTGTCTCAAGAGTGAATTTAACTTTATCAAAATCATCATTGAACCCAATACACCAATCAACTTGATCTTAAACCTTCACGCTGGAGCCCAACAGGAGCTCAAGTTCTTCAAGATTAGTCTTCAGAGGAGACCAGGTTTACCGGAGATTGGTGGTCCAATTTCTGAGAACTTTAAGATGATCTCCAATTTGTGCATCTCAGAGTTCATCAGGAGGTTATCCTTACACTCAAACACCTTTTCCCACGTCTACCTAGCCTGTGTGGGTACTGAGACTCAAAGGACAAGTACCACTCATTTGGGCTCTCAACCTCCAGTTGGTGATCATCAAGTCTTATCAGCCCCACCAGCCCATGATAATCATCCTTGAAGAAAGTTTGAGTACGTGAGTAATTGGAAAGCAAGGTTGAGGGAGATCAAGCAATTGAAGGATTGGATCCAAAATCTCAAGACACTCTTGGTGATGTCAAATCCAATGATTTTTCATGCTCATGATTTGACTGATGAATTGAGTAGGTCTTGGAAACCCCATCTCCTACTCACTCTTGTCCATCAATCTTATATATCCCTGCAAGGGAATGTAAAGCTATTTAAAGATTCAACTCTGAGATAATTTTTTCATGATTTTCTCTTTCCCCCCTCTTATAACCCCCTTAGCAGTAACAACAAAAAATCCAAGTCAGATCAACTGCAAACTGTAAAAAGTAAAGAGAGCTTGAGCTCTAGTGAGATGAAAGGATTAAGAATGAGTGAAAGGAGCTTGTAAGGTCAAGCGTAACAGACCTGAGAACAGGAGGAAAAGGAAACTCCTGTTGATGTAATTGGCTGAACAGATAATGAATTCCACTTGAGAGCACTGGTGTTTATATAGACTAAATACACTATAGGCTGACAAGTGGTTGAGTACAAAATGAATAAGGTAAAGTTAGCATAAGCAGTTTAAGTGACATGGTAAGGGAAATTCTATGACTAAAGAGTCTGATAGCCATGACTAAACAGTCTGATAATCACAATACTAAAACACAGCCCAGTTACATTTTACCTGTTGTTTTAGTACTTGAAGGTTAACAACAATAAGATCAAATCAATCCAATCAACGGTACTCTGAACTCCAGTGAAAGTCACATAAATGAAAACTCAAACTCTAACACACCTGCTTGACTTGAAATGGAGGAAGTTACTTTCCTAAAAAGGAATCTAAATCTTTTTCTTCAATTAACATAATGTTCTACTAACTGTTGGAATAATTCTACATACAGGTTAGTGACTTATTAATAGGATGATCTGAATGACTGGTAAACTTCCTGAGGCATTTCTGATTCTAACGGCTATCTTAATTATTTCTACTATTTGCTGGAAAATTCTTCAGTTCAAATGGTGAATTACTTGTAAGATGCGTTGAATTTGTTCAAGTTTGGGTTTAAATGTGTGGAACAGACTTGTTTGAGTTGGTTGATTTTTGGAGTTGAGTAGTGAAATGATGGTGAAAAATTGATGGTTGATTGACAAAAATAAAGTGTAGGTAGAGTATGAACGCAGCAGGCAAACTATAGTCCAATCCCCCGGGACAAATTGACAAGATATTGAGATCAATGGTGATCAGGTTGAGTTGTTGGGCTGTAGACCAATCCTTCCAAGTTGAGTCAGTAGTGAGATGTCAATGATGTTGGTGATCAGGACAAGTTGATGGATGATATCGGTCAAGTCGAGTGCAATGGTAGCTTCATTGAGTTTGGGGATGAAGACATGGAGATTTGCTGATTTTCACATTGGCAAATCATGGATGGCTTGGATAATTGGTACTTGATGATATCAGATGACCTCTCCATGATACATTTCTTCAACTGCTCAAACAATTCATTAGTCACGGTATTGTCCCCACCCTGATACCCCTGTGTTCCAACTTGTCCCCAAGAGGATGGAGTTGGTGATGAAGTTGGTATTGAAGAATCCAGATGGTTTGATTGATGAAATTTAACATGATTGGCTTAGAGGTGTCTTCTGTTGCCGCCGCCAGCGTCATTGTTGTCGAGGTCATTGTGTTGGATGGAATCAATTTTATCAACTGTGGATGATGTTTGACGAAGCCTTTAAACGTCTGAATCAATGCTTGAACTTGAACTGGATCGGTAGCAGCTAGGGGAGCTGAGAAATACTCAATCTTTTGGATCGGAGATCCTTTCTGAACATCAGTCACAGGTTTTGTAATCACGTTTTGACTGATATCTTGTAATAGTTTACCCCAACTCTCCATGTGAATCAGATTTTGTTAGTCCCAAATCTCACCAAATACGACCTTGGCAATCTTGATCTGGTCGTGCAAGCTCAAAAACTCTTAATGTGGAAGATCAAGTCCATTACTACTACCAAGTTGACTGATCATTGACAAGTGACCGTTATGACTGCTCATTTGTGAATGGGTTGTTGTTGTCGTTGTTCCACTCCAATCATGATGGGCCGTTGAATTGGTGGATTTCATGATTGAAAGCCATTGAGAAAACGCACTGATGAACATTGCCATCCTAAACAGATAGTAAAACGTACAGCATCTGGAAATGCCAATAATCTGCCAAATTGAACAAGAATAATGTTCTGTCTTGACACTGATTCCAACCGTCAGAGCGGCAGACAACTGTTGACCAATCAAAGCAAGTTCTGCAGCACGTTCATAACAAGGGCTGACGCTCCAGAGATCATAACCTAGACTCCAGGCGGTCGAGATAAATGGATCCAAGTCAAGATTCCTGGGTAAGAAAGCCACTGATCTGTTGAAAGATGAATGGGTGATTGAAAGTGGTGGAGATAGATCTTGCGAATTGAAAATGATACATTCAAACCAAGAGTGATTCTGGTGAACCAAATCCTCCACCAAAACAAGGAAACAATTGTGTCAAGCCTTCCAATTGTTAATTACCTTAAGAACTCGGCAATAAGCAGGAGGATCTGATGGTGTATGATGATCTTGAGTGGCAATTGGATACTTCTTGAGATGCTGATGCCTAGTGCCATAGTGAATGGATGAGATGAGCTTAATTGTCAATGACAAGGATCATCCTCATCTCATCCCCTTGCCAAAAGAGTCAAAGATTGGTTTCAGGATGAGACTATTGAAGGAAACCAGTTGAATGAAAGATGGTTGGCTCAGTTTGAGCATATACTTTTAACAGTGTAAAAAGTAAAGAGAGCTTGAGCTCTAGTGAGATGAAAGGATTAAGAATGAGTGAAATGAGCTTGTAACTTCAAGCGTAACAGACCTGAGAACAGGAGGAAAAGGAAACTCCTGTTGATGTAATTGGCTGAACAGATAATGAATTCCACTTGAGAGCACTGGTGTTTATATAGACTAAATACACTATAGGCTGACAAGTGTTTGAGTACAAAATGAATAAGTTAAAGTTAGCATAAGCAGTTTAAGTGACATGGTAAGGGAAATTCTATGACTAAAGAGTCTGATAGCCATGACTAAACAGTCTGATAATCACAATACTACAACAGAGCCTAGTTATATTTTACCTGTTGTTTTAGTACTTGAAGGTTAACAACAGTACAATCAAATCAATACAATCAATGGTACTCTGAACTCCAGTGAAAGTCACATAAATGAAAACTCAAACTCTAACACAAACCAATTGGTGATGGTGGTAGCGGTAGTCAACCACATGGAGTGATGACCAAAAGTGAATCTAACATCATCAAGAGAACTGACAATTCATCTGGTGGCGGTAATCATCATCAATACTTCAATCAATGTCTCCCTGTTCCCTCCGCCTCACCTTTGATCTTTTGACTAACCCTTGACTCTCTCATCATCTTACCAATCTTGTTCAAGTGCACTCTCTCAAATTTGAATGCCCCCATCTACTTCATCCACCCTCACACTCCTTCAGGGGGGTTGATCACCCTCACCCTCCCAAACGTCCCAAGCCTATTGTCATTGACATCTCTAGCTCCAATGATGATCTTCCTCCACAAACCATCCCATCCTCCTCCCCCTCTAGATCCCAGGTTTTTCAACCATCCACCTCCCCTTGATCCCCAATGAACTCCTGGATGGATTCAAGAAAAACTGTGATGATCATCATACAAGAAAAACCTGCTGACCCATCCCACCCACATTATTCCAAAAGCTTGGCCCCATTGATGGAAGGAGTAGTAGTACCAGACCAACAAAACCACTCACAAGCACCAAGATTGGATGAGGATGATGGTGACAAAGGAGAAGTAGAAGGAGAAGGAGAAGGAAAAAGAACAAGACTTGGATTTATTATTGTTAATGGATGACTACTTCAATTGAGGAGGGTTTAGTCAGTTTTTACAGATGTAGGATAAAAATGAAGAGATGAGAGAAATAAAGTGACAAGAGTGATCATGTGACAAGAGTGATGAAGAGATGAGAGCAATAAAGTGATGAGAGTGATGAAGTGATGAGGATAGTGATCCAATGAGAGTTAGCTGGATGTGATGAAAGCAATAATAGGATGTGAGTGATGAAGTGATAAGGATAGTGATCCAATGAGAGTTAGCTGGATGTGATGAAAGCAATAAAGGGATGAGAGTGATGAAGTGATAAGGATAGTGATCCAATGAGAGTTACCTGGATGTGATGAGAGTGACAAAGTGATGAGGATACTGATCCAATGAGAGTTAGCTGGATGTGATGAAAGCAATAAATGTATGAGAGCAATGAAGTGATAAGGATAGTGATCTGATGAGAGTTAGCTGGATGTGGTGAAAGCAATAAACAGATGAGAGAAATGAAGTGATAAGGATAGTGATCCAATGAGAGTTAGCTGGATGTGATGAAAGCAATAAAGGGATGTGAGTGATGAAGTGATAAGGATAGTGATCCAATGAGAGTTAGCTGGATTTGATGGAAGCAATGAAAGGATGAGAGTAATGAACTGATCAGGATAGTTATCCAATGAGAGTTAGCTGGATGTGATGAAAGCAATAAATTCATGAGAGTGATGAAGTGATGAAGAGATGAAGAGCAATGAATCAATTTTTTTTCTGATGAGGTCGGAGGTAGAAGGAGGTGGGAAGGCAGGGGTGAATGATGTGGAAAGGTGGCAGAAGCCTTTAAATAATTTATTAGCAAAAACCCACTTATTTCATGTTAACTTTGACACGTCTGATGTGAAATAAGTGGGTTTTTTTTATTTTTAATGGCCAGTTTAAAATAGCAGATTTGGGTTGAAACCTGCCATTAAAAAATGGCGGGTTTGGTTAAATTTTATAAACCCTATTATGAGTCCCAGGAGATCCAAAAAAGCAATTCCAGATGTGTAAGTTGAGGGATGAAACTGCTTCCAAAACCATAGTGGGAACACCTTCTTTTCCTCAATATTGACCAGCCCAAGCTTAAGGACAATTTTTCCATGCCCAGTGGTCCCATCAATACTTCCACAACAGCCAGGAAAACCAAAATCATCATACTCCTTCATGATAACTTTGAGCTTATCATCAGTTGTACCACATAGATATTCATTCTCATAAATTTCAACTATTTCATTGGCAAATTTCTTCAAAGTTTCAAGTTTTCACACAGCCACCCCACGTACTACAGGGAAATCTTAGATGATTGTGAGCACAAAAGGAAAACTGAGTGCAAGGGAAAGTGCAAGGTAGCAAGGGCTGACTGCAAAGTGCAAACTTATGGTGGAGTAACTTAACACACAGCAAGAGGGATGAATGTTCCAATGGAAGGAAACCAAACACAAGTCATATGTGATGACTGGATTTAGAAAATGCAAGAATGTATGAAATTAACTAACTGAGGAGACAATCCCCAGGCAAACAAAGTAGCCTTTATAAGGTAAGCCAAAATGACTAGATACAACCTGATGGATGGTCAACTACAGTTTTGAGCAATGAGGCAATGAATGACATGGACAGAGTATAAAATGAAATGACAGTATGAATTGTTTCCAAGGTCTAAGCGTAAGTTCAAGACAATAAGGTACAAATGTATTGGGATGTAATGGTTGAGACATGAGGGAATGATGTCAGAAGCAATGCAAATATGAAGGTGTAGTCTATGCAGGGCAAGGGACTAGTCCATTTGAAAACTATACAGTTGAGATGGCTTGACTAGCATGAGTGCAATCTACCAATAGCATGTGACTGGAAATGGGAACCGGAGGGTTATTGATACCCAGGGTGAAAAGGGAGGAACCCAAATGGATGGTCAACCAAGGTAGAGTTGACTTCAAGGTTTGCAAGTGGATGCTGAGTCAGTTGCCAAGAATGGAAGTTTTTTATGCAAGCCAGAGTCAATAAGCAGAAGGCACCATTTATTTTGTGCTTCTAGTTTTTCACACTTATGGACTGAGGTAGATGGTACTTGAAGAAAAGAGTATGTCAAAGTAAGAGGACAATAACCCTTAAGCTTGAAGTGTGACAGTTGACCAGGTAAAAGATGCAAGCTCCTGCAAGCATTCAGACAGTTTTCCCATCAATTCCAAAGTCTTTAAAATTACTTTATAACCATTAATCATTACTTCTTTTCTTTAAATAGATTCATAATTAATCATGTCATCATTGTCATTCTGCTGTTGCAAAAACTTCATTGGAAAAAACAAGCAATGTGTCCCTGGTACAGCCACACAAGGTATTCAAGACAAGTTCAAACAATGTTGCTTGTACATTCCCTATAAGTAGCAAGCCTGATACAGATGTCCCAGCAGCATCCAGAAGGGAGGTGCAAAGTCAAAGTTCCGTGCCGCAAGTTAATTATCATATACCTCTGTGGAAACAAGAGAGGTTTTACCCCCTAAGTTATCCTCAGGTTCCAGAAGTTATTGTTCTAAGCGTCTGTAAGGAGATTGGATGCCACAAGGTTAAGAATAGAGAGAGTGATGACAAGATAAATTCCTCCTTTCCAATCCTTCCCCTACCCTTCCCTGGTGGTCCGGTGATGATGATATATGATCTATATGATAATCTCCGGTGATCTGTATGTTGAAATATCCAACCCCCAGTTGAGAGTGAGGGGTTTTTAAGTCCTCCCTCTCAACCCTAACCTAGGTAAAACCACAAGAAACAAGATAGATGAAATATGACCCCAAGTACAGAACCCTAGCTCCACCCTAACCCTACCCCGTACCACCCGCCCCGTCTGAGACCCTTCCCTTTGATATCACGTATGTCCAGTTTGTCCTTCTCATGGCGCAGCCCTCCGCTGCTCCCTGCTCGGAGCCCTCCTGGGTTTATCTTTCCGCGCGCGTCTGCAAATCCCGCAATCTGTGAGTTGGCCTGCGCTTATGCATGCGCAAACCTCCGCCGTGCCCTACTTGGAGCCCCCCGGGTTTATCTGTCCACGCGCGTCCACAGATCCCACAATCCGTGAGTTGGCCTGCGCTTATGCCTGTGCAAACCTCCCCGGCGCGTATAACCCCTGATTTCCCTGCCCTTGCCTTCCGGACTAGCCACCTGCAAGCTTGGTTGGGCTGGCTCCATCACTTGGTCCGCGTTCCCCGGGCTCCCAATCCAAGGCTATAAATACAACACCACACCTCCAGTGCCGGAGATTGAGTTCTTAGGTATTTGGAAGCCTGGTAATTCAAGGCTTAGAGACTAAAAATAAGTAAAAAATAAATAAAAAGAGAAATGGAAATAATATAATCCTCATTGATGTAGTACTGCCACAATTTTGACAATACCCCACCAATACGCCACCGCCCCCACCACCATATACTGTATCAATTGGGTTGGAAGTGCAAAGTGATGTGAAAGCCAAGGAAACACAGAAAATCAAAGAGGAATGGGAAGAAGGAATGGCTGAAGGGGAGGTGGAACCAGAGCAAAGGGAGGAAAATGAGGAAGAAGGAAACGGAATAGAAGGAAGGAGTTGAATGGAACAGGAGGTGGAAGAACGGGGTGGAACAGAAAGAAATGAGATGGGAGGCCAAAATGAGGGGAGAAAAGTGCAAGTAAAAGGACCAATCAAAACCAATGCAAGGCAATTGACTGGAAATTTTGGAGAAGGTTTTTTGAGGGGCCAAAGGAAGAGAGCTCACAAAAAACTCATGGAGGAAGGTGGACGGAATACCCAACCAAAGAGGGTTTGGACTGCAAAGTGCAAGGAAATCTTCAAGAGACATCTAGTGACACAAGTGATGATCTTGCAAAGATTTTCTTCTTTGGTGGATGACAAAGATTTGGAAGAATTTAGGTTGATGGTAGAGGAATTGAATGAGAATTGGGAGGAAGCAGAAAGAGAAATAAAGGATAATTTGTAGAAATGTATATTTTTATTTTTATTATTTTATTAAGTTATTATTATATATATATATATATTATTATTATTATTATTAGGGAAAGTAAGATTTTGATTTTGAGATAAAACGTGAAAGGATAAAATTTTTGAAAAGAAAAAGGGGATGGTTATGAGAAAGGGAAAGGAAATGAAATGAGGAAATGGGATGAGATTAATGGGAAGGAATGGGATGGAAGTGTGGAATGGGAAGGAAGTAATGGAATGGAATGGGAGCTACAATTGGCATGGTTTGCAAGGGTAACTTGCATAGAAGTCTTGAACCAAATTGGGAGAGTTGAGAAGGTGATGGGCTGGTTCCCACAAGGTGAAATATTCATCAGACTGGAAGCCAGTCCATTCAACAAGGTATTGAAGCTTTCCTTTGCGTAACCTGGAATCCAGGATAAAACTTACTTCCAACTCTAACTGATTGTGAACTTGGACTGGTTCAGGAGGGGGATGAGTCTTGCCCGGGTATAGGACTTGAGCTTGCTCTAGGAGAGACACTTGAAAGACTGGGTGTATACCTTTCCATTTTGCAGGTAAGGTAAGCTTAAAGGTGTTAGGGGAGACTATTGATTTGACTTTGAATGGGACAAGCTTTCTTTCATATTGGAGAGTTTACAAGTTGGGCAAGTACTGCAAATATTGCAAGCATCAAGCCATGCCCAATCTCCTACTGCAAAGGTTGGGGCCAAAGTGCAAAGTCAATCTTCTTGCTCCTTGTAGCGCTGGTTTGCTGCTTTGAGGTTTGTTTGAAGTTGCAATTGAAGGGATTGGATGTGGTTAAGGTAAGTGGTAGCAGGTTGAGAAGGTGCTACATGAAGGGAGAAGAAAGTTGGATTTCTACCATAAAGATTCTGGAAGGGCGACTGTTTGGTGGAGGAATGAGTGGAGTTGTTTTAGGAAAATTTGGCTAATGGGAGCCATTGTGACCAGTTTTCCGGTTGGTAGGAGACATACATTTGAAGATACTGTTCAAGGATCTGATTGATCCGCTTGGTTTTCCCATCCTTTTCTGGGTGGTAAGCCATTGATAGATTGCAAGTGATCTTCAAATGTTGAAACAGTGAGGTCCAGAAGCTAGAGACAAACAAAGATCCAAAATCACTAATTATGTTATCATGGAGACCATGTTTCAAGAATACATATTCTATAAATAAATTACCTAAGTCTTCAGAAGAGGCCGTCACATTACTGAAAATAAATAAGGCCATCTTCAAGAAGCAATCTACTATTACTAAAATAGCATCATAACAACTAGAAATAGGTAATTGCAAAATGAAATCCATAGAAAGCAAGTGCCAAGGAATCAGGGGAACTGGAAGTGGCTGAAGCAGCCCATACTTCTGGTGTTTCAAGGACTTGTTCCAATTGCAATCATAGCACGCATTAACATAGTATTTTACTTCACTGGTAATACCAGGACAATAGAAGTCTTGTGCAATCAATTGGTAGGGTTTATCCTGCCCATAATGAACAGCAAGCGGGGAATCATGCCTTGACTCAAAGATATCTAACTTAATGCAAGGATTATCTGGTACTACTGCACAATTTTTATAAACTAAATAATCATTTTTTTCAATACTATAATAAATATCTAATAAGTTTGCATTCTTGCAAAGTTTGCTACACTTGAGGTTTTTAAGTTGAGCTTGGTGTATTTTGGAAGCCAGATCTCAAAGGTGAGTGATGATCAAACTGAGTTTGGCAGACTGGGTTGAGAAAAGTGTCCTAACGTTTTCAGGATTGTTGTTGGCAAAGGTGCTCCCCCCTCCTGGGTAAACGTTTTCCCAAAGTGACAAAGCATCAGGGACTACTGCTTGTTTCCCAGGGCAGTACATGATTGTAAAGTTGAACTTGGAGAGGTATTTGGCCCAACATGCCTGTCTGGGTGTAAGGATTTTTGAGCTCATGAAATATTTCAAAGAATTGTGATCAGTTAAGACCTCAAAAGGTTCCATAAGGCTCAAAGTTTATGAACTCCATTTTTTCAAGCAAAAAACAATTGCAAGAAGTTCCTTTTCATGAATATCATAATGAAACTCTGCAGAAAGCAATTTGAAAGACTCAAAACCTATGGTATGAAAAAGAGAAGAAGAGGAGGAAAACTGCAAGATTACTCCTGCAATGGCATAGTTGCTTGCATCTGTTTTGATGATAGTGTGAGCTAGCTTGTTAAAGTGAGAAAGTATCAGAGCAGTGGTAAAGGCTTTCTTCAGAGCTTCAAACTCCAAAGAAGCTTGTTCTGTGAAAACAAAATGAGTGTCTTTTTGAAGAAGGTTGGTGAGGTTCACGTTTTTCTTGGAATAATGCTCAATAAACCTGCTGTAAAAATCACTGAAACCAAGGAACACTTGAATTGATTTAACAGAGGAAGGTGGGGGCCAGTCCAATATGCGTTGGCTTTTGGCTGTATCCATCAATAGTCCTTGCTGCAAGACTATGACACCTAAAAATTGAAGAGAAGGGGTATGAAATTTACACTTAGAGGCTTTTGCAAACAGGTCATTCTTGCAAAGTTGCTGCAGCACCTCTTGAACATGTGAAATGTGATCCTCAAGAGTTTTTGACTAGACTAGTATATTGTCAAGATACACCACAAGATATTTCTCTACAAGGTCAGAAAAAATTTCATTGACAAAATTTTGAAAGGTGGAAGGAGCATTGCAGAGGCCAAAGGGCATGAAGGTATACTCATAACTGCCAAACCGTGTTCTCATTGCAGTCAAATACTCATGGCCTTTCACAATGCAAACTAGGTTATAGGCGCCTCAAAGGTCTAACTTTGAGAAATAGGAAGCTCCATGGAATAGAGTGAGGAGGTGCAACATAGGTGGTACTGGGTAGGCATTCTTCTGGGTAATCTGGTTCAGTTTCCTATAGTTGACACAAAGGCAAAGTCCACCATCTTTCTTTGAAACTAATAAGAAGGGTGAAACCGTTTTTGAATTGCTTGGTTGAAGAAATCCTTTTGATACCTTTTCCGCAATGTATTCTTGAAGCGCGGTCAATTCCTGCTCCAAAAGAGAGTAGACTGATCTGGGTGCCAGTGGTGGGCCAGTAAGTTTGATCTTATGATTGCAAGAACGGAATGGAGGAAGTTTATCTTCCTTTACAGCTGAAAAGACGTCAGCAAAGTCATGATAAACAGAAGGTAAAGACTCTCAAATGATTTCTAAATCTCAAATCTTGTCATCTTCAAGCATGGGGTTCAAAGTGCTTGCATGATGCAAGAGGATTAGGAAGCTCAAAATACACCGTTTGGTTGGTGCCTGTTTCTCTTCAAAGAGACAAGGAAGAGGTAAGTTGGAAAAATAAGAGATAACCCCTAAATCTGAAGAGGGAACTTAGGAATGAAGTTCAGGATATTGCAAATCTCCTGGCGGAAAAGTGTCATCCAACTCAATTACATTGTCAGGTAGGCTGTTTAATTCATGCTTGAAGGAAGGGTTAGTTTTCTGGGGTTGCCAGGTTCAAAGGTTAATTACTCCTTCTTGCCAATTCACATCTAGATTCCAGTGGAATAGGAAATCATGGCATAGAATGGTATCATCCATTCCAGGAATATCCAAGAAAAATAAATCCCATTTGAAGCTAGGGAAATTGGAAAATGCAAAGGTCCATTTTGCCTTTTGGGAAACCCAATGAGATGGCTCAGTCACACTACTTACTAAATCAATAGGGAACTTATCTATCTTGGAACACATAAGGTTTTTGGAAGTGGCAAAAGATTCACTTATAAAAGAAAAATTAGCACCAGAATTGAGTGAAGCTTGATAAGGATAGTTGTCAGAATGGAAAAGGAAAAATCTTGAACTTGGAGCACCCAGTGTCTTGCAAGTGCAAAGATTGACTTTCTGTAATTTAGATAATGTGTAGCCTTCCTTCCAAGTTTAAGGAAAACTACTAGCTGATTTTTTGACTGTTTAGCTGCTTCACGCGCTAGATGCTTTGCACAACTATTCACATCATGTTTACCTCCACAATACATACATAACCCATTCTTTTCCCTCCTTAACCTTTCCTCATTCCGGAGCATCCCAGTTTCTTTATCCAGGAACTTTGGAGTTTTGGCAATGGATTTTCCTTTTGGGTTGGAGTGCAAAGGTTGGATTTGGTCTGGATTGCTTTGGATTATTTGAAGATTGTTTTGAGAATTTATCCATCTTTGGAGTCAAAGTTGATGGTCCATGGTTGTTTTTTCAAGAGCGGTTCTTGTTGTAATAACCATTATCAAGCTCAATCACCCAGTTGATTAACTGTTGAAGGGAGGTTGTCTTATGTTCCCCATCTGCAAGTTGTTCAATTAGGCATGCTGGTAAACCCTTTTGAAAATGAAATAAAAGGGCTGCCTTGTTCCATTGGATGCAAGACTGCAGAGTTTGAAAATTCAAAATATAAATGGAAGCTCTACTGTTTTCCTTCATGAATGGATTATTGAGTTTGTATTTGGTGTTTCAAAATTCATTAGGGTTGCCAAACAGGGTGAAAAGCTGTTGCTTGAACTTGTCCAAATTTTTGAGAACACAAGTGGGTCTAGTGTTATCTAATAGTTTGAGGTAAGGTTCAAACCACTTTGAGGATCTTCCACCAAGGAAGGAAGATGCATACATAACTCTAAGTCTATCAGTAGGGAAATTGTGAGGATCATGTGAGAAGATGTTTTTGCAGGACTGTAGGTAGGATCTAAGATTATGAGGGTGTTCCCGAGTAAAGTGATCTGGCTGCTTTATTCCAGGGGTGCAAAAACTAGGACCACTTGGACCGAATTGCAAGGCATTTTGATTAAGTGCCTGGATGAGAGTTGTGAGTAAGGTCAAGGCACCAGGTTTGGGAGCATTAGTGCAAGCCTAAAATCTACCACAAGTTGAGGTTTCATTGGAAGAGTCTTTGATTTCTTTGAGAGGGTCCACTTCCTCCCGCAAGGGAGCAAGGGGATCATCAAGAGGTTCAACCAAAGGAGATTTAGAAGAAGGGACCGGATCTAAAGGTTTTCTGGCCCAAGAAACGCTGGGTCTCCCTACCCAATGGATATCATAATTGTAAGGGGTGAGGGAAGTGTTCCCGGTTGAGCGCATATGTGAAATTTTAAAAAGAAATCTATTATAGGCTGGCAAGCTACTATAGAGGAGTTGAGTTAGTTAATTTACTGTCACAAAACCACCCCACGTATCATAGGGCAATCTTAGATGATTGTGAGCGCAAAAGGAAAACTGAGTGCAAGGGCAAGTGCAAGGTAGCAAGGGCTGACTGCAAAGTGCAAACTTATTGTGGAGTAACTTAACACACAGCAAGAGGGATGAATGTTCCAATGGAAGGAAACCAAACACAAGTCATATGTGATGACTGGATTTAGAAAATGCAAGAATGTATGAAATTAACTAACTGAGGAGACAATCCCCAGGCAAACGGAGTAGCCTTTATAAGGTAAGCCAAAATGACTAGATACAACCTGATGGATGGTCAACTACAGTTTTGAGCAATGAGGCAATGAATGACATGGACAGAGTATAAAATGAAATGAAAGTCTGAATTGTTTCCAAGGTCTAAGCATAAGTGTAAGACAATAGGGGACAAATGTATTGGGATGTAAAGGTTGAGACATGAGGGAATGATGTCAGAAGCAATCCTAATATGAAGGTCTAGTTGATGCAGGGTAAGGGACTAGTCCATTTGCAAACTATAAATTTGAGATGGCTTGACTAGCGTGAGTGCAAGCTAGCAATAGCATGTGACTGGAAATGAGAACCCAAGGGTTAGTGATACCCAGGGTGAAAAGGGCGGAACCCAAATGGATGGTCAACCAAGGTAGAGTTGACTGCAAGGTTTGCAAGTGGATGCTGAGTCAGTTTCCAAGAATCAAAGGTTGTTATGCAAGCCAGAGTTGATAAGCAGAAAGCACCATTGATGTTGTGCTTCTAGTTTGTCACACTTATGGACTGAGGTAGATGGTACTTGAAGAAAAGAGTATTTCAAAGTAGGAGAAAAAGAACCCTTAAGCTTGAAGTGTGACACAAGTGCTGTGGTTTCTCCAATACAGAAATATTCATCAGTAGCCTCAGCAGGACAACCATAAGATAATTTATGGACAAAATTTTCAAGTTTTTGATGATGGCACAGGCCAATCTGCCCACAGAAATTCTTCAAGAGAAAATAAAAAAAACCAATCAGGATCCATCATGACTTATTAAAATTGAAAAATTCTGATTCAATAGCTCAACATGCCTCTCTTTGTGTCCAATATTGGTCATGGGCCCCCAAGTCTTTTACTAGCCTCTCAAACAGCATCTTACCTATTCTGAACCTCCTTTGAAACATATTTTCAGGGTATCTTGAACATTGGTTTAAGTAGTCCTCCATTATCTTCTTGTGGCCTTGCATCCTGTCATAGTAAATCCTAGCTTGTTTTTTTTTCTGTTTGCTGAGTTGATGCATCCCATCTTAAATTTCTAGGAAAATACATTGTCAAGCAGAGTTTGGTTGTATGGGTGATACAAGGCTCTTGGTGAATCACCAGGGGAAAAGCATTGTTGGGGTGTGTTGTGGCTGGTGAAGCAAGTTAAATAATGAACATTTGTTGAGGGGGTTGATGGTGTTGATGATTGTCTTTGAATGTTTTGTGGGGATTTGTTTGGGTTTCTTATATTACATGTTAATCCTCTCAACCACTCATCAACTGTGTTGTGGCAAGCATTTGTTGAGGGGTTTATGATTGCGGGTTCATTCTTGTTAGCTACCTGGCAAGCGGGCTTAGCAACATTGATTGCCCCTTGCACTTTCTAAAGCCCTCAATTTCTATTTTTTTCCATTAGCAAGGGATCAGCTAACAAGGAGTTATTGAGTGATGATTGTGGATGCTCTTAGAGCATCTCCAGCAGTGTTGGTAAATGGTGCGCAGAGGTAAATTTACTGAAACAGGGCCCAATAACAACCTCCAGCAGTGCTGCTACGGCAGTTGCTATTTTAAATGCATCAGAAAATTGGCCCCCTGCCTTGCTATATCTGGAACAGTTTACCAACTTTGAAACCAGAAAATAGCCTGCCCACATTGAAAGAGCCCTCTTGCTTTCTCCCCATTAGACCATTTGAACAATGCAGGTGATGGATTTCACATTTGTGAAATCTCATTTAACTTTGGTTTTTCCAATGCTGCTGGATGGCGCAGAAATTTGGGTCTCTAAATGCAGCAGATGTGTTGTTAAACTCCAAAGAAGTGTCTGTATTTTACCAATGCTGCTGGAGATGCTCTTAGGTAGTGACTCAATAGCTAAAAAAAATAGCTAGCAAGCAATTTATTGCGCACATTCTGCAATGGTGCAATCCATAAGGCTGCAGAAGCTAGCTTGCAAGTCAAAACACACAATTGTGTGCCATGAAGCGGGTTGCAAGCTAGGACCTTTTGGCTTTTTTTTTTTTTCAATTTCCATGCAAATTTGGGGCTGGGGTGAGGGGAGGAGGGGATATTGGAGGTGCAATAATGGTGGAACGTGGTATTAAAGGAAATTGAAAGTAGATCTGGTGGGTTGTTAGGGTAGAGGATGGAGAGGAGGTACTCAAAAAAGGAGCTAGAAAGCTTGCTAAATTCCCATGACTTCATGGAAAACCCGGAAAACTTATGGAGCTTGCTTTCTAGAAAGCCCTTCTTTTTCCATGATTTTGAAAAATGATTTGTAAAATTAGAAAAAAAGCTGGTTTAGTGAGACAATTAGAGATTATCTAACCTGCTGAACAGAAGAATGTTTTCCTCATCAGAATTGAAGGTTGAGGTCTGACAGCAGGTTGGGCTAAAATTGTTGCAATGGTATTTCATGCAGGTTATTAATTGATGATCAGAGTTGAAGGTTAAGATCTGACAGCAGGTTGGGCTAACATCATGGCAATGGTATATTGTGCAGGTCTCAGATCATATTAAACTCAACATGTTTCAAGCCAGCCAACTAGCCATTTTCACCTCTTTACCTTCCCAAATCAATCACCAGTAGGCTATCATCAAAGCCACTGGTAGGTGCATGGAAGGTTTTGTAAAATCCTAATAGACAGTGATCAATTGGAGACAATTAAATGCAATCAATCAAAAAAATATTTCCTATATTTGGCAACAGACAGTAGGTTTCTCCCCAATCAACAAAATATGAGAAATCAGCAAAACATATCTATCGAGTCCCTCCTTGAGGTCATCAATGGACTCCAAACCAGGATTGAACAATCTGAAAGAATCTAGGTTCCACATTTTCAACTATCAACAAAAATGAGGGTGGCTTTGTTGAAGTAATCACACATAAATTTTTAGAAGACTCCATCTCTTTTCATAATACAATCAATCCAAAGAAGGTCATTCTGACTTTTGACAGTTAAAATTACTTGAAATGGGAGTCCGCTGTAAACCAAATGTTATGCAGGGCCCTGAAAAAAGACACAACCTTTCTGGGTGATCCAGAAGTGTTCATCCACCCAGACAGTGACCACAAGGACACAGAAATACAATTAAAAATACATTACTCAGTGTAGTTGAGGACACCCTCCTTCATTAGCTCATAAAGAAGAAATGTAGCAAGACAGACCATAGGCATGAGTTTGAAATTTTCAATCATTTCTTTGGAGCTTTGAATGATAGAACAGGCTCCAAGAACATATATATTGCAAACTGGCACAATGTCAGCTTGCTACTATTGCAGAGCAAGCTGCAAAAGTAACAAAAATAACATAAAAATAATAATAAAATAATTAACCTAAGAAGGAGTAGGAAAACCAAAAATATTATTACAGAAATGGATTTTCTAACCAAAATTAGGTAGGGTCACCCACTGACCCCACCCTTGAAATCCAGCTCCTTATATTTTCAAATAATTAAGGAAAGAAAAACTAAAAATACCACGGCACCACCATTGAGCTTTTTGGCCAAGTATATATTTTACACGTATCATAATGTATAGATTTCACACCTAAAAGTCAGCCAGAATTGAGGTTTTGTGTATATTTTAGGAGTTATGGACAGAAATGTGTTTTGTCAAAATTCCGGTACACAGCCGCGGAAGCCAATGCACCCGCGCGTGGCTGAGATACAGCACTGTCACTCCGTCAAGGTTGTGTATGCATCCCTGGGCCTTGGACAAGTACGCAGCCGCTGGACTACAGGTTGACAGAGTGACAGGAGGCCTGAGAAGCTTAGGTACTGCGTAAACATGCTACAACCCACACGGGAACATTCTACAGATGTAATAAATTTTCCTGTGGATAGTAGATAGTCTAAAAGTACATAATATTATATAAAAATACTTAAATAACCCTTATACATATTTTTTTATTAAATATAATTCAAACTAACAAGAATTTTGAAAATAAGACAATGACAACTTCTAAAAATATATTAAAATACTTTAATATACTTTTATGAGAATTTCTAGACATCCATATCTTTGTGAAATAAAAAGAAAACTAATTATGTCAAAAATATTACATGAATTCCCATGAATTATATTTTTAAGTAATTATTTTAGTAAATCAACTGTAACTCAAAAATAAGGAGTAAAATCAATATCATGACTTTACTCCAGTTATTTAACACATAATGAGAACTAACCTGAAATCAAGATGTTTTTAAAAATGTCTATTAAAAAAATTATTAACTTACTGGGAACATTTACTAAGGATAATTAATTAAAAATACATAAATAGGACAGATTAGTGTTATTAACACATCCTAATATCAATTATAAAGTAGAATAATTCGCATAACCTGAGTAATTAGATGCTAACCGTGCTATAGCACCAAGAAAACGTGACAAGCTACCACTGGTAACCCTGCTAGCCTTAGTGTCCTTCCCTTTGAGCCCCTGTACCCCTCAGAAGGAAGTATTGGGACTCCAAAAGCTATAAATAAAGATCTCTTTTGAGAATATTGATGAGCAGAGACCCAGTTATATCTATATCCAGACACCGTGCCAAGGTAATCAAGTACTTATAAGAGACAAGTAAGTGATTTATGGCTTAGTCCAATCAATAATATCCATCCTCAACCTCTTTATATCAATTTAAACTGCTGAAAAACCCTATAACCCCAGTATACAGGTTTAAACCCATCAGTACACGTCCCAAACAGATACCCTAGGGATTTAATAATATACCAGTGAGTTTTATTATCCTTTCTCTGTCGTGGCAGATTGGTTAAAAGGCCCTGCCACTCTACTGTGTATGTTATATACATATTATCTTTGGGTAAAATATCCTTTAAACTAAAGAGCCCAAAGTAACCAGGACTACGTGTTTTCATACTGAAATGCCTGAAGAGAGGTGTTAAAGATCCCCAATATAATTGTGGACCCTCTACAAAAATATTTAATAATCAATTTATAAATATTGATTTATAACAATAAAACAAAACCAAACCAATTAACCTTGCAATAAGCGTAATCCAAATATTTTACGGATTTTTGCTGCATTTATTAAATAATATATTTATTATTTATTCTATCACCTCTGGTAGCTAAAGGATAGCAAGGTTCTTGGCATCCATGAGGCTGACAATTGAAGGTCTGGCTGGGAAATATTCCATTTTATTATATTTTATACCTTGGACCAGACATTTCATGTAAAAATAAATCAAAGATAAATTTATCTGACTTTATAAATGTGATTTATCATTAAATTCTTTTGCAGTTGATTTAAAAACCAATTCAGACTTAATAATCTATAATTTATGTCAGCTTGCTACTATATACAGAGCAAAACTGTCAAATAGTAACACAAAATATGAAAAATAAGAACACCTCAATTAACAAAGTAAGGAGTGGGAAATCCATAAATATTATTACGGGAATGGATTCCCACCCAAAATTAGGTAGGGTCACTCACTGACCCCACCCTTGAATTCCAAGTCCTTATATTTTTAAAATAATTAAAAGGAAAAGTACTAAAAATTATAACATCTGTATGGCACTTTTTGGCCATTCTAACATTTCACACGTAATGTCATGTATAGGGTTTACACCTAAAATTCACTCAGAATTGAGGTGTTGTGTATATTTTAGGAGTTACACGCGGAAATGTGTTATGTCGCAATTCCCGCGCGCAGCCCCCATCATTACATAACCCTACATACTAGCAGCAGCAGGATCCCGCGTACTAGAGACCCGCGCGCAGCTGATTCTGCCACGCACGCGGCGGATCCTACCCCGCGCGCACATGTACTACTGATCCCCGCGCCTGGATCAGTCGTGACTAATCTGACAACCAGGTACCGCTCAAAAGAGCTACAACCTAGTAAGGGTTGCCTAGTATATGTAACAAACAGAAATATGCATTACTCATGATCTAAAAAGATCAAAAATTAAATAAAATGAATGAAAATTAAGTTTTAAACATTTTTTAATAATAAATCAAAGATCAAGGACTACCATGTAAACCACGGATCTTGATCTTTGAAGACCAAGAAACACTACAGGAAGTGTTCATAAAAATTATTAAAAATTATCTAAATGATCAGCGGATGACGGGAAATCAGCACACATCCACATCTGCACGCTTTAAAGCAATATAAATAGTACAAATGAAGGATGAGTACAGAATGGTCAAATTTACGCCATAACAAATTAACAGATCCTGTGGCTAAAATAGTACAGAAATCCAGCAGATCTAAGGACAGCTAATTGACAGCACCAAGTAGACGTGCTGAGTGCCCTGACTGGCTTGCCAGCCTCAGCCCTCTAGCAGAACCCTCTCTACGTGCCCTGAGAAGACCAAAATCAACCCAAAAAGGTATTTATACAGACCGCTTTGGATCTAATCAGTCAATCAGTTTTCCAGGAATTATTTATTATCAATCAGACACCGTGTCATTGTTAATCAAGCGCTTATATGAAGATAAGCAAGTGATTTATGACTTAGTCTGCAGTATTATTATTGTACCTTTATAACCAATCAACCATTGAAGTTTAGTCAAGCAATCTACCCCATCTGCTATGAAACCCTTCCCAGTATTCCAGGATTTTTGTGGTCAAAGTGCTCAGAGTGAGTGTTACCCTTCCTTTCTAGGCTGCTTGTGCTGTTAAGCCCGGCCATCACTGGAATAACTCCTTTCTGAGGCACCCATATTTATTCCAAGGTTCTTAAAAGCTGCCTAAGGAGGCCTCTTGAAGAGAGGTTGCTAGTCTATAAAGATCCCCAGTAGTATAATACTGTGGCCCCTCTTTTATATTATTTTGAAAACCATTTACTACCAAACCAATTAAACCTTGCAACGGCTCTTATTTGAGCTTCTAAGAGTTTATTATTGGAATAATAATTATTATTATCATTCCAGCACTTTTATCCCTCTCTGTAGCTAAAGTACTGCAAGGTTCCTGGTATCAGAGAGCTAACAACTGGGGGTCTGGCCGGGAATTATCCTTGAATAATTAATTTTAATTATTTATTCCTTGGACCAGTCTATTTATTTTTAAAAATAAGTTAACATACTTATAACATATATCTTTGATCATTTTTTTCTCTGGTGGATCTTAAGACCAACGGAGAATTGATCAATTATTATTTGGACCTTCTTAAAAAGAAAAGAGAAGAAAAACTCCGTAACTTTGTCCCCGTTATTATAACTCCTGAGCAACAACAGGAGAAATTGCTTAATTATAAGCAGCAGGTTATAAAAGACAAAGAACTTGAGCTTGAAAGAATTATCAATTTCAATTCTTTATTAAGGAAACATAAGGAGTGGAAGATTTGTCAAAGGAAGATTCATATTTATAAACTAAATAATCCTGAAGATAAAGAAAAACCCAAAAATAATAAAAGTGATTATTTTTTTTAAAATCACCTTGTCACGTAAAAATACAAAAACATATTAAACTGATATTTTTTTTATCCATCTCAGTGCATTTTGTTTTTGGTGATCTCATTGACCAGGACCTCCTAGAGGACGTCCCAGACAGTGTACCATTGGATGTACCCTTGGATTTATCCCAGGATCTGATTGGAACTCACTCAGACCCCATTGGAATACCCTCCAAGGATAGTTGTGATCCCAACCAAGTGTTGGTACCGTTGATTTCAACTCTAAGTAAGTTAAAATATTTGTAAAAAAATTATTAAAAATATAAATCACACAAAAAATATTATTTTTATAATTTTTAAAGTCTTTTTTCATATTTTCAACAAAAGACTTACACATTTTTTTTTGGTACCATGTATCAAAATAGGTGCAACACCCGTGCAAGTGGTAGCGCCCCGTCATATGGATCTCTGCCTGGAGGAACCCGTACGCGCAAGGACTCAAGTCCCAAGCGCAATGAGGGGACTCAAACCCGTGACCATAGCATCACACAGGACAACAACGGCGACGACCACGGACGCCAACTTGACCAACAGACCGTTGGAGAGCCCTCCGTTGCCCACCATGTTATCTCAGGAGGGTACAGGTCCTCCTACGCCACCCCAGCTGGACTCAACCAAGGAGGAAAGGGTCAAATTGTTAGTGAAAGAGCAAGTGAGCTATTGGGAACAATTCAGGTTGGCTCAGACCCAGGAGGATCAACCAGGTATGAGAAAAGCCATTTCTCAGGCAAAGAAATCTCAGATTTCTCTGCAAAGGTTGATCCCAAAGAAAGAAGTAGAAGGCTACGTGCAGAACAGGAATCCTTGGGATCAGTTAGCTTCCTTAAAGGGAAAGGACCCCAAAAAGAGGAGGTCTTCAGCCCATCAGAAGTTAAGGAACCCAAAGGATTGGGACAAAATAATATCCTTAGCCCAGAATTAGAAAAAGGTGTACCACAATTAGATGTAGAAGCTCTCAATAGATTTTCCGTAAATGTGTCTCACAATTTTACTATTATTAGCCAATGCTTTGACAAAGTTTATCACAAATTGGACAAATTAAGTTCAAGTATTTTTATAGTGATTGACACTCAGTCTCAGATTATGAGAATTGATGAGTTGGAAATACAACAAATCAAGGATAGTATAAGAGCTAGTAAGTTTGACCTGATGAAACATATTGATGACAATCAATAAATTCTTCAGGAAGATATTCTTGCAACCATAGACCAACTTAAGGAAGAAGTTAAGAAACCTAGTCCTACTCCTTCAGCTCATCTGACTAACAAAATTGACCTACTAAGCAACAAACTTGATTTAGAGTTAGGTATGATTAAGAATGATCTCAGAGATCTTAAAATCAACACTACTAACTCTCCGGTCATTTACTTAGAAAAAACTTGACCTGCCAGGTTCACCAGTACTCCTAGTGTTCCTCCCAGGACCAGGATAACTAGGTATGAGTCTTTCAGACCCAGTCGTACTCCGGAAATGGTGCAGGCTTTGAAGCTACTTCCTCCCATCACTGAATGGCCTAAATTCTCCGGAGAAGGAGAATACAACCATGTCAGTTTCATTAAGTTTATTGACTATACTCTTTCTTCCTATGAGCTCCCTGATGCAATAGCTGTGGTAAGATTGCCCAGATTATTTGAAGGAGTAGCTCTTGATTGGTTTATCAATAAAAGAGAAGAAGTTGGATCTTTATCCTGGAATTCTTGGAAAGAATTGATCAAAGTGCAGTTTGGTACCAGGATTTGGAAAAGAAAGATGATGAAAAATTTTGAAACTTCCCAGTTTGATCCGTCCAAGGACAAATCTCATAAGTGGTGCTTAGACCAGAAAAAGAGGTTGGACTGTTTCTATCCTGATGCTGATAAAGAAGAAGTCAATGAAAGACTCCTCAACTTATTTCCCAGACAAATCAACCACAGTGTAAGGTGTAGAATGCCTATGGATTCAGATCTTTCCACCTTAATAGGTGTATTGGAAGAGACTATTGATATGAATGGTCTTGAAAAAAGGGTCAATAGACCTCCAAGGGAACAAAATACTAGGAACAGGGAAGAATATACCGCCAAAACTAAGGAATCCCCTGCTACTAATCAATCTAATTTGGAAGTCAAGAAGACTCCAGAATCAAAGGAGAAAGTATGTTGGAACTGTAACCAAACAGGACACGTAACACCTGATTGTCCTCTACCTAGGAAAAGGATTAATCTTATTGAAGGAGAAGAGTATGACAATCCTGACACTCAACTTGATGATACTGACGGATCACTCTTTGATTGTGGTCTAATAATCACTAACCCTATCAATGTTATTGAAGGTAGTATTGAGTCTTCTCTGGACATAAATTCCGTCAATGAGGATTCTAACTTACCTCAAAAATGGAATCCCAACATGAAGATTCACCACATCTCTGAGGCTAAGGCTTTGACCCTAAAACCTTCTGCTGTTAAAAGTTACACTTCAGGCAAAACATGCTATGCACCTGGTTTAACCCAAGGTTCCCCTGTTAAGTTACTTCTAGACAGTGGAGCCTTTTGCTTGTGTGTTGGTTCAACTTATCTTGAGAAACAAGACCCAAACTGGAAACTGAACTTAATACCAGTACCTCAGGCTAAGTTCAGCAGTTGTAATTCTGCTCTCAATGCTGTTGGAGTATGGTCTTCTGATATCATACTACCTCACTCTAAAGGATCACTCAAACTGAACATTGAATTTGTAGTTCTCCAAAACGGAGTATGTGATTATTTTATCCCTGGGAATGATTCTCTTTGCCTATATGGTATAGATGTATTCCAAAGCAAAGGTAGATACTTCACCGTAGGGGGAGACTGGAATAAGAAGTTCCAAATATGTCATGTCAATGCTCAAACTTCTGATTCAACTTATGAAAAACACTTAGAGAAGTTCAATCAGGAATACTTCTCTCAAGCTTCTTTGAATTCCCTTCTCAATGAAGAACAGAAACGGGATATCCTACAATTATGCTTTGAAAATCAGAATGCTTTCTGTACCAAAGATCACCCCATTGGTAACATCAAAGGACATGACATGATCCTCACTCTAACTATTAAGCCTCCTTACCCACCTAACCTCAGGAGACCTGCTTACCCTTTGAGTCCAAAATCTAGAGCTGCTCTGGAAACCCATATTCAAGAGTTGGTTGACTTACAAGTCTTAAGGAAAGTAGGCCACAATGAACAAGTGGATATTACTACCCCAGTGATTATAGCTTGGCACAATGATAAGTTAAGAATGGTTGGAGATTTTAGAATGCTTAACAACTACACCCAAGCTGATTATTATCCAATTCCAAGAATTGACCATGCTCTACATAACCTGTCCAAGGCTAAGTACATAACCACCATGGACATGCTGAAAGGTTTTCACCAAATACCTATCAGCCCTCATAGCCAGAAATTCATGAGAATTATCTGTCATTTGGGAATTTACAAGTATCTTAGGATGCCTTTTGGTATTAAAAATGCTCCTTCTCATTTTCAAAGGATGATGAACACAGTACTAGGATTATTCATCAGACAGGGATGGATGATGGTATACATTGATGATGTTATCATTTACTCTGATCATTGGGATACTCACATGGAGAAATTAAGGCTAGTCCTCAAAACCATCTCTGCTGTAGGATTGAAAGTATCAATGAAAAAATGTAACTTTGGCTACGGGGAACTCAAAGACTTAGGACACATTGTCTCTGGACTAACCCTAGCTGCTGACCAAAACAAGATAGCAGCAGTAATGAATAGGCCTATGCCTCAGAATAAAACTGAACTCCTATCCTTCATCAGCTTCTGCAGATACTATAGGAAGTATTTACCAAAGTTTTCTCTTCTAACCAAATGTTTGTATGAGATCTGCAACAACACCACCGTGTTTGAAATGACTCATGATAGAGTCAAGAATTATGAGGAACCCAAAATGTCAATGACTTCAGCTCCAGTACTGATCCAGCCAGATTACTCTAACCCTTTCAAGCTCTACATAGATGCCATCATGGAAGGGCTAGGAGCTGCTTTACACCAGGAAGTCATAGAAGATGATAAACCAATGGAAAAACCTAATCTCTTCATATCTAGACAAATTAAAGATACTAAGAAAAGGTACAGTGCAAGCCAAATGGAATTCCTGGCCTTAGTATGGGCCCTAGAGAAACTCCATTATTACTTAGAAGGCACCAACTTCACTTTTATTACTGACTGTAACACTGTCAGAACCTTGATGAACATGAAGACCCCTAGCCAGCATATGTTGAGATGGCAGATAGCTATACAACAGTACAGAGGACAGATGACCATAGTTCATCAAGCTGGAACTAAACATCAGAATGCTGATAGTTTAAGCAGGAATGTGTTACCCAATGACCCAAGTAACCCTGCCTATGATCCAGAGGATAATGAAATCTTCCCTATCCTTAATATTAAAAGGTTAAACATTGAAGCTCCTATAATGGGTATCCGCGTTTGTGAACTAAATGAATCATTGTTCAACTCTATCAAAGAAGCTTAGAGTTCTGGCATTAAGACTCTGATCACTATTATGGAAAGTACTTCTCCACCTCCTGAATTGATCAATAGCCTACCTGAACCTCTTTTGAAACCATACAAAGCCGGAAGGTTCACCATATGGGATGGTCTGGTATACTATAGGCATCAACATTCAAGTGTCATAGTCTTAACTAAGGATGACTATATCAAACATGTTCTGGCTGAGTGCCATGATAACTGCTCATCTGGTCATTTTTCTGCTGATAGAACCTTGGATAAGGTTAAAAAAACTGCTTGGTGGGTTAATTGGAGAGACTCCACTATACAGTACGTTACCTGTTGTGAAACTTGTCAGAAGTCCAACAGGACTACTGGGAAACGGTTTGGACTACTGCAAAGGATTGCTGAACCCAAGAAAAGATGGGAGATCATCAATATGGACTTTGTGACTGGACTACCACCAGGAGGAGCCTATTCATACAACTCAGTCTTAGTCATTGTGGATAGGTTCTCCAAGAAAGCAAAGTTCCTACCTAATCACAAGGAAGAAACTGCTATGGAAGTTGCCCTATTATTTTGGAACAGACTCATTGCTGATGTCAGAGTTCCCAAGATAATTATCAGTGACAGAGATACTAAATTCACCTCTGAGTTCTGGAGGAATCTACATGATATGCTTGGAACCACCTTAGCTTTCTCTACCGCTTATCACCCTCAGACGGATGGATTAGCTGAGAGAATGATTCAGACCCTGGAAGACATGCTCAAGAGATTCTGTGGCTTTGGACTAGAGTAAAAGAATTCTGACAGTTATTGCCACAATTGGTTTAGCCTTTTAACTGCACTGGAGATGGCCTACAACAGTAGCAAGCACTCTACCACTAAGGAAGCACCTTACATACTGGAAAGAGGATGGATTAATAGATTACCCAAGGATAACCTTAACCACCAGCTAACCAACATTCACCCTACATAACTTGATTTCAATAAGATGATAGATGAAACCAACAAAAATGGTGTGAAATGTGTCCAGGATGCTGGGGAGTATAACCAGCAAAGATGGGATAAAACCCATAAGGAACCTGATTTCAAGATTGGTGATCAAGTCTTGATCTATACCACTAAATTTACCAACTTAGGTGGAAATAGGAGGCTTAGACCAGCTTTTGTTGGAACTTTCACCATTAATAAACTTCATGGTAAAAATGCGGTGGAAGTAGTCCTCAGTGATGAGCTTTCTAGGAAACATCCAGTCTTCCCAGTAAGCCTCATCAAACACTACCACCCAAGGAATGGAGAACATACTCCTTCACCTGCAATACCTGTTACAGAAGAACCTGAAAATGACAAAGGTAAAATTAGCAAGATCCTTAAGGATAAGAAAGATAGGATCAATGGAAAAGACGTCAGACTCTACCTGGTTAGATACAAGGGAGAATCAGCTGATAAAGATGAATGGTTGTCCAAACATAATATCCCTGACGGAACTATACACCTGAGGAACTACAGAGCCAACAGGAGGCATTAGCCCAATTTTTTTTTTCAGATATAGACATATCTTGGAGTGGGGGAATGTCAGCTTGCTACTTGAAGAGTTGAAGAATGACTATATTGCCATGGGGGATGAAACGGTAATTGTAGGCTGTGGAGGAGCCTGATGAGGAGGAATAATAAGGCTAAAAAGAGCCAATAGAGAGAGGATATGTCTTGTATAGTCAAGAGGAACTGATCTGATGAGGAGGAAGGGGCACTCTGGTATTGTTGACTGGTAATCAGATGTTTTTCATTCCTGGTCCAAGGGAAGGACCAGTATTTATGGACAACTAGAGAACCCCAAAGGGGGCCTAAGGTAGCAGGGTTAAGACAACTAGAGAGCTCCCAGAGGGGGCCTGAGACAGGAATAATATCTTAATGAAAGCAGTAAGATAGAAATAAAGCTGACTAAATTTTTCAGTTACAAAACATGAACAGAAAAAGACAACACTACTATATACAGAGCAAAACTGTCAAATAGTAACACAAAATATGAAAAATAAGAACACCTCAATTAACAAAGTAAGGAGTAAGAAATCCATAAATATTATTACAGGAATAGATTCCTCACTCAAAATTAGGTAGGGTCACTCACTGACCCCACCCTTGAATTCCAAGTCCTTATATTTTTAAAATAATTAAAAGGAAAAGTACTAAAAATTACGACACCTGTATGGCACTTTTTGGCCATTCTAACATTTCACACGTATTGTCATGTATAGGGTTTACACCTAAAATTCACTAAGAATTGAGGTGTTGTGTATATTTTAGGAGTTACACGCAGAAATGTGTTATGTCAAAATTCCCGCGCGCAGCCCGCATCATTACATAACCCTACGTACTAGCAGCAGCAGGATCCCGCGTACTAGAAACCCACGCGCAGCTGATTCTGCCACGCACGCGGCGGATCCTACCCTGCGCGCACATGTACTACTGATCCCCGCGCCTGGATCAGTCGTGACTAATCTGACAACCAGGTACCGCTCAAAAGAGCTACAACCTAGTTAGGGTTGCCTAGTATATGTAAAAAACGGAAATATTAATTACTAATGATCTAAAAAGATCAAAACTTAAATAAAATGAATGAAAATTAAGTTTTAAACATTTTTTAATAATAAATAAAAGATCCAGGACTACGACATAAACCATGGATCTTGATCTTTGAAGACCACAAAACACTACAAGAAGTGTTCATAAAAATTATTAAAAATTATCTAAATGATCAGCAAATGACGGAAAATTAGTCAAAATCCACATCTGCACGCTAAAAAGCAATATCAATAGTAGAAATGAAGGATGAGTACAGGATGATCAAATTTACGCCATAACAGATTAACAGATCCTGTGGCTAAAATAGTACAGAAATCCAGCAGATCTAAGGACAGCTGATTGACAGCACCAAGTGGACGTGCTAATCTTTCCCTGAATGGATTACCAGCCTCAGCCAACAAGCATAACCCTCTCTACATGCCCTGAGAAGACCAAAATCACCCCAAAAAGGTATTTATACAGACCTCTTTGGATCTAATCAGTCAATCAGTTTTCCAGAAATTATTTATTATCAATCAGACACCGTGTCATTGTTCATGAAGTGCTTATATGAAGATAAGCAAGTGATTTATGACTTAGTCTGCAGTAGTTTTATTTTACCTTTATAACCAATGAACCATTGAAATTTAGTCAAGCAATCTACCCCATCTGCTCTGAAACCCTTCCAATTATTCCAGAATTTTCGTGGTAAAAGTGCTCAGATTGAGTGTTACCCTTCCTGTCTAGGCCTCTTGTGCTTTTAAGCCCAGCCATCAGTGGAATAAGTCCTTTCTGAGGCACCCATATTTCAAGGTTCTTAAAAACTGCCTAAGGAGGACCCGTGAAGAGAGGTTGCCAGTCTGTAAAGATCCCCAGTAGTACAATACTGTGGCCCCTATTTTATATTATATTGAAAAAAATTTACTACCAAACCAATTAAACCTTGCAAAGGCTCTTATTTGAGCTTCTAAGCGTTTATTATTGGAATAATAATTATTATTATCATTCCAGCACTTTTATCACTCTCTGTAGCTAAAGGACTGCAAGGTTCCTGGTATCAGAGAGCTGAAAATTTAAATCTTTTAAAGATAAGAAAAGAATAATATATCAAAAATTATAAACCTACTGGTTGGAAAGCTTTAACTCAAGCTGAGAAACTTAATATCTCTTCTGCACATAAACACTTTGATAAACTCCTTGAACAAGAAGATCATGAGAGGCGGATCAACATTCAGGCCCTATTAAGGGAAAATATAGCTCGGAAGAAATACCATATAAAATACTTTTTGAAATATAAAAGTAAGTATACAACTTTTATTACCATATTATTTTTTTAAAAATAATATTGATATATTTTATTGACCAATAAAATAAACTTTTTTTACAGCAGTGAACCCTCTTGTACCAGAAACAACTGCCACTGAAATTGATTTATTGTATCAAGAAATTCCAGATATCTCTGGACGCCCTGAAAATATTTATTGGGCAGGTGAAGACCTCATTGGAAGACACCAAGAACCTGTAGGATTACCTACTAAGGATCAATTTAATCCCAATAAAGTCTTGGTACCTTTGAACATCAACTTAAGTGAGTTTTGAATAAAACTTATTTTTACAGATTTTTCCTGTAAAATACTTATAAAAATTTTATTCAAATATGAATAGAAGTAACACAAGAGCCTCAGGGAGAATTCCCTCCTATGGATCTTTTCCAGCAGCTCCCAGTAACAGTGAGACCACCAATAAGGACAAACATGAAGGGAATGGAACCCCTGAATCAAATGTTGATGGACAAGGAACAGTACCAATTACTTCTGCCCTCTCCCAACCTAGAGTTGGAGAAGGTAGTAGAATCAAGCCACCCTCCATTACAAGAAGATTCCCTGCAGCCACCCCAGCAGAATCTGGCCAAGGAAACCAGGATCAAAGACTTAGTAAGAGAGCACGTGAAATATTGGGGAGAGTTTAAAGAAGCCCAAGCCAAGGAGGACATGGTGTCTATGAAAAAGATAATCTCCCAGGCAAAAGATACCCAGATAGCTCTTCAGAAAATGATTCCAAAGAAAGAGGTAGAATCCTACGTAGAAAAATGGAATCCTTGGGATCAATTAGCCCAACTGAAAGGCAAAGGATCAGGAAGGAAGAGATCCTCTTCCCATCCAAAGCCAAAGGGAAAGAAAGATTGCGATCAGATAATAACCCTAGCTCAAAAATGGAAAAAGGTTTACAAAAATTAGCTTCAAATTCTGAGCCCAAACAAACCTCTGATGTAATTAATTCCTTTTATAATTATATGCATCATAATTTCACAATTGTTTATGAAAATGAGGACGGTATTTATACCCAAATGGGTGAATAAAACTCAGTAGTAGCCAAATTGATTAATAACCAAACAAAGAAGGTAGGAATGGGAGACCAAAGAACACACAGAAAAGTTATTGGAAACAATTAATCAAGGTAGGATAAGACAGACTCAAAAAATTGAGAATATGTTATCAGGAATCCAAGAAGATTTTATTATTTCTTTCCAACCCTTAAAAGAAGAATTGCTAACCACTACTAACAGCTCCATTCTATCCCTTACTGAAAAACTGGATCTGCTTAATAATAAAGTGGACCTGCAACTTAATCTGATCAAGAATGATCTTAGAGACTTAAAATTCCATCTGAACAACCCCTTGGGGAGTACCACAGAGGAACCAAAAACTCCCAGACAAACCACTACTCCTTATGCACCACCTTTATTAGGAATGCATAGGAGTGACACCTTTAGGCCTAGTCCTACCCCTGAGATGGAGCAAGCCCTCAAACTGTTACCCCCTATTTCTGAATGGCCCAAGTTCTCCGGTGAAGGAGAATACAATCATATAAATTTTATCAAATTTATCAAATTTATTGACTACACTATTAACTCTTATGACTTACCAGAAGCTATAGCTGTAGTCATGCTTCCCAGAATATTTAAAGGAGTAGCCTTGGACTGATTTATCAGTAAAAGAGAAGAAGTAGGATCATTACCATGGAATTCTTGGAAACTTCTGATTAAAGAACAATTTGGTTCTAGAATGTGGAAAAGAAAAATTATGAAAAATTTCAAAAATTCCTCATTTGACCCCTCCAAGGATAAACCTCACAAATGGTGCTTGAAACAGAAGAAAACATTGGATTTCTTCTATCCAGATGCTGATAAAGAGGATTTCAATGAAAGACTCCTCAACTTGTGTCCTGGAAATCTTAACCATAGTGTAAGATGTAGGATGAGTATGGATGCTGACTTGCCAACTCTAATCAATGTGCTAGAAAAAGTAATAGGCATGAATGGGTTAGACAAGAAAGCCCCTTCTAGATCCAAAGAGAACTAAAACATTAACAAAACCAGAGAACAACCTCCTCTGATGAATACCTCTGATAATAAGAAACCTAATGTGAATAGGGATAAAGAGAGGATGCCTGGGACTTGTTGGGATTGTAACAAGACTGGGCATATGAGACAAGACTGCCCATTAACAAAAAGAAAGATAGCAGTCTTGGAAGGAGAGCAGGAGGTTGAAGGGAATCAGAACTATGAAGATATGGCTGATACTGAAGGATCTCTTTCTGAATGTGAATTGATCCTGACCAACCCTGTTAATGCTATAGAAGGATATATAGGCAGTTCTGTAGAAATCAATAACATCCATGGGGATTCTAGGTTTCCCCAAAAATGGAATCCTACCATAATTCCAAGACATATTACGGATGTTAAACCATTAACAGTTAAACCTATGAGTGGGAAATGTTATACCACTGGTCAAACTTGCTATACAACAGTATAGAGGACAGATGACTACAGTGCATAAAGCTGGAGCTAAAAATCAGAATGCTGATATTCTAAGTAGGAATGCTTTGCCTAATGACTCTAAAAATCCAGCATATGACCCTGAAGATCAAGATATCTTTCCTATCCTGAAAATCAATCTTTTTGCATTGAATGCTCCAATAATGGGGATCCACTTATTTGAATTAGATACTGCTTTCTTCAACCTAGTAAGGGACAACTACTCTCCTGAAATCAAGCTGCTGATTACCATTATGGGATTTGAATCCCCAGAAGCAGCTCTGATAAGTAGTCTACATGCTTCATTACTTAAACCCTATAAAGCAGGAAGGTTTACCTTTGGGGAAGGTCTCCTTTACTACAGACACAAACATTGCAGTGTATTAGTACTAAGCAACAAAGAACATATACAACATACACTCCAGGAATGCCATGACAGCTGTTCATCAGGGCATCTATACACAGAAAGAACCTTTGAAAAAGTAAAACAAACTGCTTGGTGGATAGAGTGGAAAGAAATCACTATTAAGTATGTTAATAGCTGTGAAACCTGCCAAAAATCTAATTTAACTACTGAAAAAAGGTTTGGACTCTTACAGAAAATCTCTGAACCTACAACCAGAGGGGAAATCATCAATATGGATTTTGTCACCGGCCTCCCCCCTGGGGGTACTCATTCATATAACTCTGTCCTAGTTATAGTTGAAAGATATTCTAAGAAGGAAAAATTCTTACCTAACCACAAAGAATATAGTGCTATGGATGTAGCTTTACTATCCTGGAAAAGGATCATAGCTGATGTTGTATACCCAAGATTATAATCAGTGACAGAGACCCCAAATTAACCTCTGAGTTTTGGAGGAATCTACATGATATACTGGGTACTACTCTAGCATTCTCTACAGCATACCATCCCCAAACTGATGGATTAGCTGAAAGAATGATACAGACCCTGGAAGATATGTTAATACGGTTCTGTAGCTTTGGTCTAGAATACAAAAAATCAGATGGTTATTGCCATGATTGGGTAAGCCTACTCCCAGCCCTATAAATGGCTTATAACAGCAGTAAACATTCTACTACCAAAGAAGCTCCTTACATACTAAAAAGAGGATGGATTCCAAAACTCCCTAGGAATAACTTAAACTATAACCTAGCCAATATTCATCCAACCTCTCTTGACTTTAAGAAGATGATAGATCTGGCAAATAATCATGCTCAAAAATGTGTAGAGGAAGCAGTAGAATACAACAAAAAAAGATGGGACAAATCACATAAAGAACCTGACTTTAAAATAGGAGATCAGATCTTGATATCTCCAACCAATTTAAACAATCTAGCAGGTAACACAAAGCTGAAACCAGCCTTTGTTTGACCATTTTTTATCAAAAAGATGCATGGCAAAAATTCTGTGGAAGTAATCTTGAGTGAAGAATTATCAAGGAAACACCCAGTATTTCCTGTTAGCCTAGTCAAACACTTTCAATAAAGAGAAGGTAGCAACCTGCCTCCATCAATAATCCCAATAGAACCTGACCCTTTGAAAGAAAAAGGGAAAGTCAGCAGGATATTGAGAGACAAGAAAGAGAGAGTAAAAGGAAAAGATGTTAGACTATACTTAGTAAGATACAAGGGAGAATCTTCAGACAAAGATGAATGGTTACCAGAAAATAACATACCTGATGGACCAATACATCTCAGAAACTACAGGGCCAGCAAAAGGAACTGAAACACATATGAAGTTAATTTTCTCCCAACATCCTCCAGATTTTTTTCAGATATGGCCATATCTTGGAGTGGGGGAATGTCAGCTTGCTCCTATTGCAAAGCAAGCTGCAAAAGTAACAAAAATAACATAAAAATAATAATAAAATAATTAACCTAAGAAGGAGTAGGAAAAACATAAATATTACTACAGAAATGGATTTTAAACCCAAAATTAGATAGGGTCACTTGGGGACCCCACCCTTGAAATCCAACTTCTTATATTTTTAAACAATTAAGGAAAGAAAAACCAAAAATACCATGGCACCACCATTGAGCTTTTTGGCCAAGTATATATTTTACACGTATTTTCACGTATAGGTTTCACACCTAAAATTCAGCCAGAATTGAGGTGTTGTGTATATTTTAGGAGTTATGGACCAAAATGTGTTTTGTCACAATTCCGGCACACAGCCGCGGCAGCCAATGCACTCGCACGCGGCTGAGATACAGACCTGTCACTCTTTCAAGGTTGTGTACGCAGCCCTGGGCCTCTGACAAGTATGCAGCCGCAGGACTATGGGTTGACAGAGTGACAGGCGGCCTGAGAAGCTTAGGTACCAGGTAAACATGCTACAACCCACACGGGAACATTCTACATATTTAATAAATTTTCCTGTGGATAGTAGATAGTCTAAAAGTACATAATATTATATAAAAATACTTAAATAACCCTTATACGTATTTTTTTATTAAATATGGTTCAAAGTACCAATAATGTCAAAAATAAGAAAATGACAACTTATAAAAATATATTAAAATACTTTAATATACTTTTATGAGAATTTACAGACATCAATATCTTTGTGACATACTAAGAAAACTAATGATGTAAAAATATTACATGAATTCCCATGAATTATATTCTTAAGTAATTATTTTAGTAAATCAACTGGAACTCAAAAATAAGGAGTAAAATCAATATCATGACTTTACTCCAGTTATTTAATACATAATGAGAACTCACATGACATCAGGATGTCCGTAGAAATGTCTATTAAAATAATTATTAACTTACTGGGAACATCTACTAAGGATAATTAATTAAATAATACATAAATAGGACATATTAGTGTTATTCACACATCCTAATATCAATTATAAAGTAGAATAATTCCAATACCCTGAGGTATTAGATGCTATTTGTGCTATAGCACCAAGAACACGTGACAGACTACCACTGGTAACCCTGCTAGCCTTGGTGTCCTTCCCTTTGAGCCCCTGTACCCCTCAGAAGGATAATATTGGGACTCCAAAAGCTATAAATAAAGATCTCTTTTCAGGATATTGATGAGCAGAGACCCAGTTATATTTATAGCCATACACCGTTCCAAGGTAATCAAGTACTTATAAGAGATAAGTAAGTGATTTATGGCTTAGTCTGATTAATAATATCCGTCCTCAACCTCTTTATATCAATTTAAACTGCTGAACAACCTTATAACCCCAGTATACAGGTTTAAACCCATCAGTGCACGTCCCAAACAGATAAACTAAGGATTTAATAATATACCAGTGAGTTTTATTATTGTTTCTCTGTCATGGCAGCTTGGTTACAAGGCCCTGCCACTCTACTGTGTATTTTATATACATATTATCTTTGGGTAAAATATCCTCTAAACTAAAGAGCCCAAAGAAACCATGACTATGTGTTTTCATACTGAAATCCCCAAAGAGAAGTGTTAAAAATCCCCAATATAATTGTGGCCCCTCTATAAAAATATTTAATAATCAATTTATTCATATTGATTTATAACAATAAACCATAACCAAACCAATTAACCTTGCAATAAGCTTAATACAAATATTTTATGGATTTTTGCTGCATTTATTAAATAATATATTTATTATTTATTCTATCACCTATGGTAGCTAAAGGATAGAAAGGTTCTTGGCATCCAGGAGGCTGACACACAAGGTAATTGCTGACCTTGGGAGATTTAATATTTCCTTGGACAAATTTTATGGACTTGGTGTACAAGCAACTGTGTTGACCCTGGTGGGTTTCAACCAGAAGAAATTTGAATACAAAGTTGAACAAAGCCTGACTAATTCCCTAGTTCCCCCAAGCTTTACAAAATTTTCCACTACAATCCAGTTGTGCTTGAAAAATCTCAAATCAAGGGTCACCTTTTCCATTGGAACAATCCTATTTGATATAGATATCAATTTACAAGCCCTATCTGATAAACCATTTTGAAAGTACACCCCCCGCAAAGAGAAAATCACAGAATGACCATGCAATGTCAACTGCAGGCCCTGAAAACCTGTCAACTGACAAAGCAATTCATTTCAAGGGCAGGCAGAAAAACAAATTACTACCCAATAAATATGGGTACATTTGCCATTACTGCAAGTGGGCTGGCCATTGGTATACCAACTGCAATGATTTTTGGGAACTTGTAAAACTAGGAGTAATCCCACCACTGCATGCTTACCATGCCAGCTGTTCTTCCATATAGTTTCCACCCAGAAAACCAAACTTCGTGCCTAATGCAGGTCCCTGCATCCACCTATTTTCGCTGGAAGGTGTGAAAAAGGGTGAATTCCTGCTTGAATCTGGAGCAACTGCCAATTTAAGGGGAAGATCCAACTTTTTATTACAACCAGGCATCTGGAAGTCCTCATCTCTCTTAAAGTGGTGGTCCCTTCTAACTTGGAAATGGTTTACTCCATTTGAAGCCTCAAAATTCCAAAACATACAGGGATGCAGGTTGCCAATGAAATCTATTATTGCAAGGGCTTTAGGGAACAATACTTTTTGTTGATCTTAGCTCCCATTGTTGTGAAGTTCTCCTAAATTTTGAAGCTCTCTTAGTTGTATTCCATTCAATGTCTACTTGTCACCATTTCTTTTTCTCTTCTTCACAAATTGTCATGTACGCAAGAGCGGAACTCCCAGGAAGGTGTCCCTTCCCTTTCACTTGTCTTGTCTCCCAACCTCCAATCCTGCTCAACCACCATCCAGGAATCATCTCATTCAAATTACGCTCCAATCTCCAACTCATCCAGCTATCAAATTGACTAGGTAGGATTAGTCAACAACACAATATTTTTAACCTGACCACCTTCAATCTCAAAACTGCAGTAGGTTCCCTCTGAATATGCAACTCAATCTCAGTAATAGCTGAATCTCTTGCGCTCCTTTACCATCAATTCAATCTGGGAGGATTGACGTATTTGTTGAACCAGCGCCTACAACTCTACATAGTCTATTCTAGACCATCACCCCGCCTGTAGAGGTGCTGTTCCTGTTTGCTAATTTTCCTTTCTGTCTGTTTCCTTTCTCTGGCTATTCTTCATTTTCTTATCTCACTTGTGCAATCCTAATAGCATGGTCCAGGTTTATCAATTCATATATTCTTTTACACGGTTAATAGCCAAAATATGGATTGTTTGATCTCAACCAAAATGGCAAGAACCATGGAATCCCCTGAACCAGGAGTTGAAGGAAATTTCAAGGCACTGGCTCTCAATTCACTTATGGAATCAACACCACTGTTGTTGGAAAAAAAAAATAAATTTGGAGAAAGCAAATGAAGCAATTGTTCAAGATGAGAGGCATCCTGAATCTGATCAACTCTGTTGATCCTCACATTGAAATTCCTGACAATGATGAGATGGCCGGTTATCTTATGTTGAAACTGGATCCCAGCACTCATACCAACATAATAACTCCAGAAAATGAAGACTCAACCAAACTGATCTGGCTCACTGCAAATAATCATTTTGCATCAAGTGAGGCAGCAAACAGATCTAGAATGTTCTTTAATTTTCTCTATCTGGGTTTTGACCAGAAAGACATTGATGGATTTGTCACCTCAGTGAGGGCACATCTTGGAAAGTTAGACAAGGTTGGCATAGACTTACCCAGTGAAATTCTCAGCTACCTTATACTGTTCAAACTCCCAGAATCCCTCAAGAAAATGATATCACAGATTATGCAATTGGGCAGTGAATTGTCTGTTTCACTGGTCTTAAATCTCCTTTTTCAACACAGGAACAAAGTTCAGTCCAAGGTCCCCAAAACTTCAGATACAAACACTGCAATGTATCACTCCAACACCCTAAGAGAAGACAACTATCCAAAATGTGAAAATGGCAAACAAAACCCTGTGGCCAAGTCCCACTTGTCATCTTCCTGCTGTGCTACAAACCCAGAACTGCAACCTGAACAACCTCCAAGCAAGGGAAGATGCGGTGCTAAGAAAAAGCCTCAGGCAGAGTCCCATCACTATGAATACTCCTTCTTCTGCTCCTCCAACCTCCATGATAACCCCCACTCAGCTCAATTCATCTTAGATAGTGGGTGTTCAATCCACATTTTCCATGATTGCAACTCTTTTCTTTTACTGTCTGAAAAACCTGGGGAGGATTTCATTAAAACTGAAAAGAAAGGTGAAGGGATTGCTATCCAAGGCCTTGGAACTGCTGTAGTAATCTGTAACAGGAAGAAAATCCATTTGAAAATTCTGCTTGGGTCCCTGAAGCCATGGTCAATCTAGTGGCACTTGGTGCTCTGCTCCTAAAAGGATGCAGTCTCAAAGTCAATTCCAAGTCAGACTCTCCCATTTCTGCCTTACAACGCGCTGAAGCTCAGATTCTAACTGGAGAAATTGAGAATAATCTCCTTATAATCCTGGAAGACAAATCTTCAAACACTATATCTCCTACAGCAAGGGTAGAGACAAATCAAGATTCCAATTACTCCTGTTGTTTATCTCTAGTGGAACTCCAGGACCTTCACCTCAAACAAGGGCATGCGAGCATCAAACAAATGAAGAAATACCTTGGGTACTGCATCAAGAAAGAAAATCAAAGCAAGTTTGAATGTGTAGCCTGTGAAAAGAGCAAAATCAACAGAGCACCATTAAATAAGGATCAGGTTCCTACGTCAAAAGTGTTCAATTGAATCCACCTTGACTTAATTGGTCCTTTCATTCCTACCAGCAAAGGGGGAATGAGGTAATTGCTCACTGTGGTAGATAAAAAGTCCGGCTATTGATAAGCTTTCCCTCTACCTTCAAAGGAGGAAGCAACTGAAACCATTAAGTTTGTGATAGAGAATGAAGCAAGGAAGAAACATAGGTATCCTTCTGAAGTTTTTTCCAACAGAGGGGGTGAATTTTTCAATGATTCTCTCAAGTCCTTCTTCAAATCCAAATCAATTAATCACCTAGTTAGCAAGCCTTTTCACTCACAATACAACCGGAAAGCTGAAAGAGCCAATTGTACCATTATGGAATCTTTTCAATCAGTCTTCAGGTTCACAAAAATACCAAAGAGCTGCTTTAACGTGGTTATCCAAAGCTGTTGATTAGCCCTGAATCAAATACCATCCCCAAAGGGGGAACCATCTCCCTGGGAAATGCTACACAAAACCAAACTACCTGAAGACTACCTCAAACCTATTAGGGAAAGCATGGTATACTTGCTCAGCAAGAACAAAATAAAATCAAAATAAAATAAAAACTGAGCAAAAAAGGCAAAGAGGGACTATTCATATGGTATAAAACTTGCTTTAATTCATAAAAGTTTCTCACAAAATATGGGAAGATAATTGAAACAAAGCACATGAAATTTCTTAAAGACCAAACAACTGGGGATTTATTGCAACTCAAAAACAAAATTTCTGATAGAGTGGTTGTATCAGCGCTCTCAAGAGAGGCAGAAGGGGCTAACTCAAGTGCGGAAACTGCTTCTGAAGATATGGAAGAACAAAAACCAAGCATAAATGACTGTGAAGACCATAACTCTTCCAAATCATACCTTTCAGAAACTGAAGTGGTTGAATCGTTGAAACCCAGACTGAGGGATGAATCTAAGCTCAAATCCCCTGAGAGGTATGATTACCACCTTGACTCAGTACCAAGAAGTATCCATGAGGCTCTCAAAAAACCAGTCTGGCTTCTGCCAATTGAGAAATAACTCAACACTATTGAAGACCTTGGTGTGTGGGAAAACGCGGATGAATCAGAAGTTTTCAACCCACTCAATACAAAGTGGGCATTCCAAAGTAAGCAGGATCTTCACACTGGAGAGTCCACTCTGAAATCCCAAGTCTGTGTCCAGGGCTTTAACCAGAGATACGGTATAGACTGTTTTGACACTTTTGCTCCTACTGGGAAAATTGCCTCTCTGCAGGGCCCTGCTCAGTTACATGGTGGACAGAAATCCAAAAATTCTCCATTTTTATGTAAAAGGAGCATTCCTTCATGAACCCCTGGAAGAAAGTGTCTTAATCAAGACCCCAACTGGATCAAAAAGAACTTCAAAACACCTGAAGTAAATCAAATACCTGTAAAGCCTGAAGCAAGCTCCCCTCAACTGGTACAAGAATCTCAGCGCTAGGATCAAGGAGAATGGATTTGAAGAAAGTAACAGAAATCCTTTTCTCTATCTTCACTGTCACCAAGTCACTGCTCCCTTTTTCCATGTTAATGATCTTGTGGTTGTTGAGGATTCTAAAGGCTTCAAGGCAAAGTTCCTGGAAAGACTCAAAGACTCATTGGATCATGACGTGGATACCCTGCTAGGTATGAAGGTCAACATTTGCAAATAATATATAGCTCTATTGCTCCCCAATCATATCAAGAAAGGACTGGAAGAGATGGACCTAGTCAACCCTAAGCCCATGAATGATCCTTGCACCTCAGGCCTGCATCTTCAACCCGCTACCAAGCAAGAAACTGAAGATTTTAAGAAATTTAACAAAAGTTATTGCTCACCTATTGGTTGACTCAACTTTACTTCAACATTGGCTCGGCCAGACATCAGTTTTGCTGTGTCTAACCTGGCTCAATTCTCTGGAAACCCAGGAATCCAACACTGGAAGGAAGTTGAACACGTATGGAGGCACCTGCTGAAGACAATTGACTACCAGCTCATCTTTTGTGCTAAAACTCCTGCTGCTTGTCTGGTTATCTACAGTGATGCCACGTGTGGGGACGATCCCACCACCCAATTGTTGCAAACAGGATTCATCTTTATCTACAAAGGATCTCGTATCTACTGGACCAGCTGTTGACAGCAGAGCATAGCTCACTCTTCTACAGAGTCAGATTGTAACGCACTGTCTGCCAGCCATCTTGAATGGCGGTGGATTCATCATCTGATTGGTAAATATGGAGATATAAACCTCTATTGCCCATACATTTGATCAACAACAAAGGCTAAACAATAAGATTAAGAAAGTCAGATTTAATTTGCATGCTAAATACATCAACATTAAGCTGAAGAGCCTCCAGAATGATTGTAACAATCAATTAATTGACATAAAGCTTATTTCATCTCAAGAAATTCTAGCCAATTCCCTTACCAAGGCAGCCAGTACAGCATCCCTGGAGCAACTTTCTAAGTAGACTGGCTCATAAATTCATCCTGATGTTAAGTTGAGCCGGTGTGTTGATCTTAGCTCCCAATGTTCTGAAGTTCTCCTAAATTTTGACGCTCTCTTAGTTGTATTCCATTCACTGTCTACTTGTCACCATTTCTTTTTCTCTTCTTCACAAGTTGCCATGTACACAAAAGCAGCTCTCCCAGGAAGGTGTCCCTTCACTTTCACTTGTCTTATCTCCCAGCCTCCAATCCTGCTTGACCACCATCCAGGAATCATCTCATTCAAATTATGCTCTGATCTCCCACTTGTCCAGCTATCAAATTGACTAGGTAGAATAGGTCAACAAGACAATCTTGTTAACCTGATCACCTTCAATCTCAAAAATGCAGTAGTTTCCCTCTGAATTTGAAACTAAATCTCAGGAATTGCTGAATCTCTTGAGATCCTTTACCATCAAGTCAATCTGGGAGGATTGACGTATTTGTTGAACCAGCGCCTACAACTCTACATAGTCTATTCTAGACCATCACCCTGCCTGTAGAGGTGCTGTTCCTGTTTGCCACTTTTTCTTTCTGTCTGTTTCCTTTCTCTTGCTATTCTTCATTTGCTTATCTCACTCGTGCAATCCTAATAGCCTGGTCCAGGTTTCAATTCATATATTCTTTTACAATTTCGACCGGTAGGCTTGTTAGGAAAGGATGGAGGTTGGAACACAAGGAACTCAATCTGTTTCTATATCATCAAGACAACTGTAAATTCAAGACAGTTTTAGAAGCTTTTGCTGAGGAATAAAACCGCTTGTGCAAGAAATGTGTCAAGCCATTACACAAAAATGGCTCCTTGATGCATATAGTTGGCATCAATGCCTTGGAAATTCCTCTGAGGGTGTGGTTAAACAGTTCCTCCAATCTCATATCCCCAAGCAACCCAAGGGGACATGGAAAATGTACTTCTGCAAGCAGTGTGCAACTTACAAATTGATTTACAAAGCATTGCCTTGTGTGTCATCCGATTCACCCAGACATGATTCCCTGCAGCTTTGTGTTACCAAAATTGCGCAACCTTTTAAGAAATACCTTAATGGTGCAAGTTTTGGTTGACCTTTTGCAACCATGCCACTACCTACACATTTGGGGAAGTTTTGCAATCAAATTGGTTGATCATTTTCAACCATTCCAAAACCTACACATTTGGGGAAGTGTTTCAATCAAAAATTGAAGTCCCTCAAAAGATCATTGGCTGGATCAAACCATTACTGAAGACTGGGGGGAGAGTGCCAGAATAAATCATAAAAGACAATGCCGCTGAGTAAATTGGAAAATTATTCACAAAACTGGAGGTGCTAGGTTCCTGTCTAGCCCCTGTAGCACCCTTCCATGCTCAAAAGATTTGTGAGGTGGAAAGATTGAACAAGAAAATTGGTGATGCTGCAAGAAACATGCTAAACAAAAGTAGGATGGCCCAACAGTATTGGAGTTATGTGTAATTACAGAAAACTACCTAAAAAATTGAATGCCAAACTCAAGAGTGGGGTTTTCATGCTCAGTTACCTGCATGCTATTTGATCTAACCTTTGATCCCAACACCCTGTACCTTTTTGGAGCCAGGGAAATTTTACATTTTCCAAAGGAAAAACACTCATCTAAACTGGCTGACAGGGGATGATTTTGTTGTTTCCTGTCCTACCTCTTTGCTTCGGCAGGCTGGCGTTTTTGGTTGCCTTCTGAAAGCCATGCTATCCAATCTACGTTGTGGTAGTCCAAACCTGTCCTATAGCCATCAGACTCACTTCTATAGTTTCACAACAGCTCAAGCCCTCAAATTGACCTCAGAAATGCATTCTAAATCACAAATAACCCATTGTCACTCAGCCAAAGTACCCCTCTATCTCTCATGGATTAGAAGATAAAGCCCAAGAGACCTTCAACCGTGCCAACTCATACCCAACCAGGTATTGCAGCCCTGTGGAAGAAATAAGGCATAACTTGGAAAACCTCAAGTACATACCAGTTCCAGCTTACCCTCAAGAACAGGACCATACACCAACCCTGCCACCTTATCAGCATACAAAGATACAGGTCCAGGAGGCAGTGCAATATGTCAGACCCTGTCAGCTCAGCCATAATAAATCAATAAAGACATAGGAGTCAGTGAAAACAGTCCAGATCCAGTCACCTCATCAGCATACAGAAATACAGATCCAGGAGGCAGTGCAACCAGTCCAGATCCAGTCACATACAAAGATACAGGTACAGGAGGCAGTGCAAGCAGTCAGACACAATCACCTCACCCAGGATACAGGAACAATATACATACCAGAGGCTGTGCTGAAGTATACAGGAACAGTGCAGGCAGTAGGAAGTGACACCAGTCTCAAACAGAACCAAACAAGCATGCAAATATACATACAAGAGTCTGTGCAGAAGTATACAGGAGCAATATATGCAGGAAGAAAACAAACCAGTATCAAGAAGAAACAAACAAAAATGCAAATACAAAAAAAGGAGGCTGTGCAGAAGTATACAGGAGCAATATAGGCAGGAGGAAGTCAGACCAGTCTCAACCAGAACCAAACAAACCACCAGTATTGCACAGAAATACATCAATTTATGCAAGGCTGTGCATGTGTGAAACCCCTGTAAAAGCTTTTCCCAACCATAATAAATGCCTCATGTAACTTTAAAATCTTTTTACAACCAGCAGAAATGCCTCAGGTAATTGTGTCTCACTGTTCCTCACCAGAACAGGGAGAAGCCTCAGGGGCAGCCTTGAGCACCTCTGGGGGAAGGAATTTTATATTTAAGGAGGTCCTCTCTGCCCTATCCAAGTTGTATCACATGGCATCTCATCAACTATCCTCTGCTCATCCCATCTCATCATCCATCTTTGGTACCTACCCAGATAAATATTATTAGTGAACCAATTATAAGGAAACAAGAAATCCAAAACAAAGTTATAACACACCTTGAACAAATCAGAAACATCCAACAGGTGCTTGAATAAGGTTTCTTCTGTGACCTAAATATTCAGCACCATATTAAAGAAACATCAACCATTAATAAATAAATAACACTTACAAAGAAAGAGAGCACAACAAAAAGAAACTACCAACCTTCCCTCTACCCAGCCCCCTTTGGGTAAACTCATGCTTGGGTCCTCTCCTGAACCACCCCTTTGATAAAACCCTTGAACCCTTTAACATAGGAATACTGGTTAAGATCAAATATATTTGATAAATAAAAAACCAATAACCCAATATATTGGGTCCATTCTTCAACAAATCCTGCAAATATCACAGTTAATAATTAATCTAGGTCTGATCTGAGACCTATGTCTCAAAGAAAACAGCCAATTATTTAAATAAATTATTGTGCAGACTTACTATAGTACTAGAAGGGCAGGTAATGACAAACCACTCTTAGTATATAATAATACTCCAAAGGACTAGAAGTAATACTGAATTCCCCTTCAATGACTTCCAGCAAGCTATTTGAAAATTTATTTATATAATCCCACAGGAGTATCTAAAACTTTGCTGGTATTTTCTGATTTCCAAGCACTGAGTTATATTCTGAAGGGAAAAAAGCAAGCCTTGATTTTATAATCAATAAAATTTCACTAAAATTGGGCAAGGAACCTATCAATAAGATTGAGCAAGCCAAGCGTGATTTTGTCTGTTTTATGCCCATGAAGTTCAATCATTATCTGCTGTGTTGCTTCCCAGAGGGGCTGAAGGGAGAGTTTGCAAAGGAATTGTTTGGATTGGAAACATACAAGGTTGATAAATTTGATGAGTTGGATTTCTGGGAACCTTTTAAACCTCACCATGGGATGAATGTGCTTGCAATGTGGTGGTTTCTGGAAAAACAATTAGACAAGGTGGGAAATCTTTCAGAGAGGAAAATGAGCTTTTTTTTCAAGGTCTTTAATCAAACAATTGGACAGTACTGCAATGAAAAGTTTTCTCTGACCTCCAGCCTGGAAATGCTCCCCACCCTTGTATTTCTGGTAATGAATAACAACCTGAAAATGGTATCCTTTGATGTCATCTCTTCTTAATTGTAGTGTTGAATTGAAAAGGAGATGTATTCCCAGCTGTGTCAGCTCTCTGATACCAGGAAACTTGAAGTAGTTTAGCTACAGAGAGTGATGAAGTAATGGAATAATAATATTCCAAATAATAACCACTTCAAAATCTCCAATAATAAATATTTTAAAAGCTACTGTAAGTTTTAATTGGTTTGGTTAAATGGTTTTCAATATTTTATAAAGAGGGGCCATAGTTTTTTGATACTGGGGATCTTTACTGCTTTAGCAACCTCTCTTCAGGGGGTCACTTTGGAATGTATAACACCCTGGAAGAAATGGGAGCCTTAATGAATTACTCAAGAAGGATTTATCCAGTTAAATGGTTCAAATGGCTTGGAAAACTAGCACACAAGCCAAGGCAGGAAGGAATCGGCTTACTTCTTTGATTCATTACTCTAAGGGTAAATAGAAGGACTCAGATGAAGGGTTTCAGGGAAAAGGTGGGGTTGATTGCTTACTAAACTTCAATCAATCAATAATAGTTTCAGAAATAACTGTAATATAAATCAGACAGGGCCATAAATCACTTGCTTAACTCATTTAGGCACTGTATCATTGATGGGAAAGAATCTTTAAAATAACTGGTAAAATTCTAGGAAACTCCTGGAAAATAATAAAAAGAACACACTGTATAAATACATTTATGGATGAAAAAGAGCCTTCTCAGAGCACATAGAGAGGGTAAGTCTCAAGTTTTAAGGCTAAAAAGCAAGCCAGGGTAATATTAGCACATCCTCTTGGTGTTTTAACTCAGATGATCTCAGATCTGCTAGATTTCTGCATGTTTTTGCCTGAAGGATCTGTTAATAAGTTATTTTGTTTTTTTGATGATTCTGCACTTATCTTTAATTTATACTATTTTTATTTGAGTAAAGTGATTATTTGTGGGTGTTTATTGATTTTTTCCATCATCTAATGATCACTTTCATAGTTTTTAATACTTTTTATGATCACTTCTTAATATTTTTTGTGATCATTAAAGATCTGCATCAGTCCTTGTTGTGATGATCCTCAATATTTGTTTCTTAAATAAAAATACTTTAAAATTTAGTTTATACTAATTTTATTTAATAAGTGAAGTTTTTGGACTATCTAAAATGCATTTTTAATGCTATTACATATGTATGGTTGATCCTTCTAGGTTGAAGCTGTTATTGGTGGTACCTGTTGTTGTCTAGTTGTTGATCAATTCTGATGCATGGATCAGTCAGATCAGCTGCATGCATGGCAAGATAAGCTGTGGGTGGGGATCTAGCACGCAGGAATCTGCTAACTGATGCATAGATGGCAAAGAAGATGTGTGGGGACTGCATTTATGGATTCAGGGCTGCACGCAGGAACTCTGACAAAACACATCTCTGTGTGTAACTCCCAAAATATACAGAAAACCTAAGTTTTAACTGAAATTTAGGTGTGAAGCCCATACGTGACAATAAGTGTGAATCATTTAATTTGCCAGAAAAGTTCCATAGTGGTTCTGTGGCATTTTGGTCACTTTTAATTTAATTATTTAAAAAATGAAGGAGTAAGAATTCAAGGGTGGGGTCAGCAACTGACCCTACCTAATTTTGGGAGGGGAATCCCAATCAGCAACAATATTTCAGGATTCAAAAATCCTTCTTAATTTTATCAATTATGTTTTTAATTTGTTTATTTCTGTCTCCTTTGACAGGTTGCTCTGTGTAAGTAGCAAGCTGAAAAGCTGCCTGTAAAAGTACAACCAGAGTGGAAAGGTATGGTCATGAGACTGGGGAAAGCTGTCTACAGCACCAAAAAGGCCACTAGGTGTTGGTGGAAGTTCTTTCAAGGCATCATGTCTAGGCTTGGATTTGAGACACAAGGGGTGGAACTTTCTTTGTAATTTCTAAAGAGAAAATTGGTTTTCATTATTGTTTGGATGCATGTGTACAATGGATTTGTAGTGGATTTGTAACCATCCATCCTCTTATCTCTCAGGAGGGGGAGGTATTGTGAGATCAAAACAAAGTGGAACAACAATCCCACAAAGACTGTAGGGATAGTTCTCAAGAGAGAAAGTGGATCCTTGTCACTGAGTCAACAAGTCCTAACCAGCCAACTACTCAACAATTACCCAAGAACAAAACACCCAAAAAAAAGCGCCTTACTGGAGTACGCTTTATTGGCTAACAACTCAGATATCATAAATGTTGAAAGATTGAATAACTTTATAGGTTCCCTAATGTAACTAGCTGCTGGGACCGGGCCAAAAACTCATTCCAATTGAATTTAATGTCTTGGCTTTCTAATTCCCCATCACACAAGCACTGGGATACACTTGATTGGCTCATTGGATACCTAAAACTGACAAAGGATAATTTAATGATTTTAAAGAAAGGCCAACCAGGACTTGAGCTGTGGAGCAATGCAAACTGGGTTGGTTAACACAAGCGCTCCACCTCAGGCCACATCATTAAATAATTTGGTGAAATTCTGTGGGGGCTCATCAAGGAAGAAGATTGTGGCACTCTCAATGTGTGCAGCTGAGTAAATTTGTTGGCTGGCTACTATTCAGAACCAACTGACTAAAGACCCCAGAAATAAAAATGAATGGATAATAATAATGAATACAAAAATACGGAAATAATAACTTAAAAACAAGAATGAGATCAAAACCCTTAATGAGTAAGAAAAGTAGGAATATTATTGCAGAATTGGATTCCTGGTGACAAATTAGGTAGGGTCAGCCACTGGCACCACCCTTCAGTTCCTTCTCCTTCTGGTAGAATTGTGACACCCCTGTGTACTGTACCTCACATACACCCCACAGCCTTGTTCCACACCACATGGGGCCCAAAGAGCACCACCACAAGGTAGCGAAAAGCATGAAACTGCCCAAACAAACAGAAAGTTTGAGAAAATTGGGCCCTGCATCCTTTTGAGAGCTGTATCAAAGGTTGTCAGGGTCCCCTGTAATGGGACCTGTACAGAAGGTTTGGGCCCAAAAGAGTACACAATAGGTACAGTAGCATCCTGAGAGGGTACAATGAGGATACACAGAGGCCTAGATTTGTTCTGACTAGCCCACAAGACACCTGAAACCTATACGACCTCCTTTGTACCCTATACAAGGAAGACTGTATGTAACTAGTCGCAACCACTGGCTTAATACCCAATTAAGTAGATTTAATTAGACTAATATTAGTTACTGTAGCACCCTGAGAGTGTGCAATGGGGATAAACAGTAGATTAGCTTTGTGCTAACTTGCTCACAATATACCAGGAACCCATACAACCTCCCCTGTACCCTGTACAATGTAAACTGTATGTAACTAGTCACAACCAGGGGCTCACTACTCAATTAAAGAAACCCCAATTAAGCAAATATGGAAAGAAGCGCCTCATACTTGAAATCAGACCTCAGAACAAAGTCTCCTGAGCATGTTTTTAAGCCCCTGGCCTCAGGAGACCATGGCTTATATTTAAAAATATTAATTGAATACAACCTCTTTGGCTGACGCAGTGAGATAATTAAGGGTACAGAAACGTGTACCAAGCCCCAAGTATGATGACATAAGACTCTCCATACTTCTTTAGTGGCTAGAGCAGGTCTACTTTAACACACTGATGGTCCTTTGGCCTCAGCATTAGCCTTGTTCACTATATTTTATTAATTGAATACTACTTCTTTGGCTGATACAGTGAGGTCATTCAGGGTACAGAAACTTGTATCAAGACCCAAGCATGATGACATAGGGCTTCCTGTACCTCTTTAGCAACCAGGTTAGGTCTACACGAACACACTGATGGCTCCCTGGCCTCAGTACTAGCCTGGGTCACCCTCCTTTGGTTGGTAAAAAGACTGCACCATGAGGGGACCAAAAATGATATAAATAAAGGCTCCTCCCCCAGCCATTTCTGATGGATTCATCCAGTTATATAGTCATGATTGCTTCATATATTTTCTTCCTCAAGCCATCAAACCCTTATAAGAAATAAGTGTGTGATCCTGGACCACTTTCTGATAAAATTATAGACAAAACTCTTGAATCCTTATTTTTGGCCAAAATCAGCATCCAGCCATTCAGCCTTCCCCAGCATCAGCTTCCAGCACCCTGAATCCCTGCATATTGACCCATCCATCAAGAATAAGTCCAGATCTAGGCCTAGTAAGTGATCCTTCTGACTTATATCCCTTTTTTTAGGTTCTGCATAACCCAAAACCCAAGGAAATTACACCCAACCTTCTTTAAAGGAGTCCTTGTAAACCCCACAGGCACCAAAATTGAATCTATATTGTCCTTCACAGAAATATACCTGTGTTCCAGAGGGCTCAAAAACCCCATTGAGTTCTTGGCCCCCTCCTTTTAAATTTATTTATATATATATATATATATATAAATTTAACCCTTCCAGCCAAAATATATCTCTGGCATTTTTCGACATTTTTGCTCTAAATTTTCTATCACCTCTAGTAGCTAGAAGGATCTAGGTCCTTGGCATCTAGTAGGCTGACGATCGGGGGTCTGAACGGGAAGTCATTGATATAATTATTGATCCTGTGCCATTTTTAATAATTTTTTAATAATTTTTCAAAAAATTAACCAAAAATTCCGAAAAAATCATTACAAATTACCAAACTTCAAAAATACTTAAAAAATACAGAAAAATTTGAAAAATTATTTTCTGATATTTTTCCGGACTATTTAATTTGCAGTGGGCTTAAAGAACAATGCAGAATTTATTAAATACTATCTTAAACTCCTAAAACTCCGAAAAGAAGAGCATATCAAAAATTACAAACCAACTGATTGGGAACTTCTATCTCCTTTATAACAGAAGAAATTGATTGCTCTCCATTCCAAACTCAGAGAGGAACAAGAATTTGAAGGAAGGTTTTTTTTAACCTCATCTTGAAGTATCACAGAGATTGGGCTAAGACTAAACCACCTGCTCATATCAGATTCAACCTATTAAAAAGTGAGATTTTTCCGAAAATTTCTTTAAATTTTTTTAATTATAAACTAACTTATAAATTTTATATCTGGTACTTTCTAGTGTCTGGACAGCCCACTGCCCCATAAACTCCAACTGCTGCCACTTCAAAGGTAGCAGCTCCACCAGTCACCACTCCAGTAATAGTACCCAACTACCCTGTTGTAGAAGCTCCCATCCAACCTAGGTCCCCAACTAGAGAGGAATCTGTGGCCACTCCCAACTCAGAGATTAAGCCACATTATCTCACTTGTCTTAAGCATCTATATAATTTAATAATTGCTTTTAATAAAATATGTCTAGACTCAGAGGACCAGATGGACGCTTCACCTCTCTCACCCACTCCAGAGCCAAGCGGAATAATCCATCTGTTGACTCTACAAAGAATGAAAGACCTAGGTATACATCAAATCCAGAGGATCCCATCCCCAGCTCCTCTTCCCAGCTCCTCCTCCCGAGCTCCTTCTCAAGGACTGCAAGAGGAGTCCTGGAAAATGCTAATTAAGGAACACATGTCCTTCTTGGAAAAGGTAATGCAAGCGGAGAAAGAGGCTAATGTGAAGATCCAGGTCTTCTACTGCAGGCAAGCCCAGATTTCTAAAAAGGCATTACAAAAGATAATAACCAAGCAGGAGTTAGAAAAATACGTGAAGGGGTGGAATCCTTGGGATCACCTCAAGAAAATCCAGCCTCCTCCCAACAAAAAGGGAAAGGCAAGATCCTCTTACCAGAAGAGACCAAGGGAGGATTTCAAAGATCCTAAGAAATGGGAAGAAGTGAAAGCTCTTGCTCAAGAATTACAGGGGGCCTACAAAAGCTAGTTGTAGATAATTCTTTTGCAAATAGTGTCAGGAATAACTTCAGTGCTTTAGATAATAATATATGTTTGTGCCTCCAAAAGATCCACCAATTGGAAGAGAAATTGAGTAGCCCTGAGTACCTCCTTGAGTTGAACATGGTAGTAACCACTGCCCTCATAAAAAATGGAGTTTCTTCTGATCTTGAAGAAATTAAGACTCTTATCTTAGAAGAAAGAACCAAGAACAGGATCAACTATGAGAAATCCTTCTCAACTTTGAGAGAAGATATTATTTGTAACCAGTCTTCTAAAAGTAACTCTTCCCTTGAAGATACTTTGAGAGACCATAGGAACCAGTTAGAGAGATCCATAAATGAGCTCAAAACTTGAATGTAAATGCAGCTTAATATGATTAAGAATGATATTAGAGACATAAAATTATCCCAGATTTTGCAATCCAAAGCTGTTAACCATTCTGAGCGTCACATACCTCCTCCTAGATTCCCCAACCCTAGGTTTAATTTTGCCCCTCCTCACCGAAATTATTCTCCTGAAATGGAGAAAGCTATTGAATTGCTGCCCCCCATCACAGATTGGCCTAAGTTCTCTGTAGAAGGAGAATATGGTCATATAATTTTTATGAAATATATTGATCACCACATCCTTTCTTCTGGCTTGCCAGAGACAATAGCCCTAGTAAGGTTGCCCAGGTTTTTTGAAGGGGTAGCTTCAGATTGGTTTATCTCCAAAAGAGAACTGGTAGGAGATGTTCCATGGGGAGAGTGGAAAGAACTGATCAAAGAACAGTTTGGTACTTGAATATGGAAAAATAATATGCTCAAAGCTTTTGAGCAGGATTTCTTTGATCCGGTTAGAGACCACCCCCACCAATGGTGCTTGACTCAGGAAAAGAGAATTGACTTTGTCTATCCTCAAGCTTCTGTAGAAGAGATCAATGAACAATTACTAGGACAATGCAAAGGGCACCTAGAACACAATGTCTGGTTTAGGATACCAATTGACGCTGACCTCCCCACCCTTATAGAAGTCATGGAAGAAATAATTGACATGATGGAACTCAATAAAAAGCCCAGAGACAGACCCAGAGAGTTTCAGACCCAACCCAGAGAGGAAAAAGAGGTTGGTAAGGAACTAGTGCTAGCTGCTCCCCAAGGGAATGCTGTTGTTAAAGCCAACCCCTATCTTGAATGCTGGAACTGTGGAGAGAAGGGGCATAGAAAACCTGACTTTCCTCATCCTAGAAAGAGAATAAATAATATCAATGGCAACTCTGATAGTGAGGAAGAAGGTTACAACCTAGACTTAGTCATCCAACAACACAAGGAAGAACCAGACTTGTGCCCTGTCCATTTCATCTCAGGAGATATAGGTTCTAGCATGGAAATTAATCATGTTAAAGGAGAGTCACAACTACCTCAGAAGTGGGATGAATCCATTAACTTAGAGCACATCTCTGACACCAAAACTTTGACGGTAAAACCAGTCACTGGCAGGAGCTACAATCTGGGTAAAAATTGCTTTGCCACTGGTTTGTTTGAAAAAGAAACCAGTCAGAATTTTGCTTGATAGTGGAGCTTTCTGCTCATGTACCAGCACTGATTTCTTAGATCATCACTACCCCATGTGGAAAGAACACTTACTTCCTGTGCCCAAAGCCAAGTTCAGTAGTTGCAATTCAGCTATGGATACCTTAGGAGTCATAACTATGCCTATTGTTTTCCCACACAGTAAAGGATCCATAAGACTTCAAATCAAATTTTTAGTCTTGAAAAATAGCCTATGTGATTACTTAATACTAGGTAATGATGATTTCTGTTTTTATGGGATAGATATGATCCAGAGGAAGGACCAATACTTCACCTTTGGAGGAGAATGGAAAAGGAAATTCCAGATCTGTCACATATCAACCTCCATGGAAAAAAAACCTCTAGATTCTTTTAAAAGTGAATATTTTTCTCAAGCCTCTCTTAATGATCAACTTACCTCTGATCAGCAAGACAACCTAGTCAACTTTTGTTTTGAAAACATGGGTGCCTTTTGCACCAAAGATCATCCCATAGGTAATATCAAGGGACATGACTTGGTACTAACCCTGACCATAGAACCTCCTTTTCCCCCAATATTGAGGAGACCTGCTTACCCGGCAAGCCCAAAGTCCCAAGAAGAATTAGAAGAACACATAACTGAGCTCAGGGACTTAGGAGTACTCCAGAAAGTAGGGCATAATGAGCAAGTGGAAATCACAACTCCCGTCATCATAGCCTGGCATAACAAAAAGTCCAGGATGGTGGGAGATTTTGGAATGTTTAACAACTACACTAAAGCAGATTACCCCCCTATCCCTAGGATAGATCATTCCCTCCATAATCTTTCCAAAGCCAAGTACATTACTACAATTGATATGCTGAAAGGATTCCACCAGATACCCAATGAAGCTAAAAGCCAAAAGTATATGAGGATTATCTGCCACTTAGGCATCTATGAGTACCTGAGGATGCCTTTTGGGATAAAGAATGCCCCTTCCCATTTTCACAGAATGATGGACACAGTATTTGGAAATTTTATCCGACAAGGGTGTATGATGGTGTACATTGATGATATTATCATCTACTCTGATGATTGGGAAACCCACTTAGATAAGATAGGTCTGGTTCTGAAAACTGTATCAGATGTTGGACTAAAGATATCTATGAAGAAATGCAACTTTGGTTATGCTGAACTAAAAGCCTTAGGACATGTAGTCTCAGGATTGTCCCTAGAAGTAGACCAGAACAAAGTTGCTGCCGTAATCAATAGGCCAATGCCTCAAAATAAGACTGAGTTACTCTCATTTTTCTGTTTCTGTAGTTATTATTGGCAGTTCATACCCAACTTTGCTACCATAGCCAAAAGCTTGTATGAGATATGTAACAAGACTTCTATATTCAAAATGACTCATGAAAGAGTACAGAGCTATGAAACCTTGAAGAAAGCCATGACCACCGCCCCCGTCCTAACTCAACCTTACTACTCTAAACCTTTCCGCTTATATATTGATGCCTGTCTTGATGGACTTGGAGCTGCTCTTCACCAATCCAAAGTAGAGAATGTTGTACCTGGGTAAAAACCTATACTATTCATATCTAGACAGATTAAAGATATGGAGAAAAGGTTGTTGGAATCCACCTGGGACCTTCCCCGCTTGAACTCACTCAAGCTCTAACCCGGTGCTTGTACTTCAAACTTGGAGTGCCTGCTTGATCTTTCTCCTCTCAGACCCGGGAGGACCGCGGTCATCCTTCAATTTTAATCTCTATTGGACTCATCTCATTTTTCTCACACATCTCCCAACAACACCATTGCCATTGGATCAAGCATCACCACTGTTGGATCAAGATCACCTTACCAAGTCTCTCAATCAAACTCAATTGGTACAATCCTGAAAACAGTGATCCAATGTCCATCATCATCTTACTGAAATCTATTTCATTTAGATTCATTCTCTTCCATCACTTCTTATCTGTGTTCATCAATTTCTAACCTTCCAGGCCGTTCATAAGTACGGATTATTTGTTCCTCTTTTCTTAGAATCCTGTCACTCATATCGCATTTATCTTAGCTGCTACATTTCTGATCAAGTCAAGTCCTCACCTGCCATCTACCATCAGAGTATCATCCGCCCACAGAACCGTTGGTATTTCTTGCTGTCAATTCTTTGTTCCTATTCTCATGACTTACATTCTTGCAATGAATTTCGCAGTGGTCCTGGTTTCTCAAAAAACCATTTAAGCTTTTATGGTTGAAAGCCAAAACTCAACCAGCTCACCAAAATAGAACCACCTTTGCCAGGACCAGGGGGCGACTCCTCCAAGAACATGGCACTCAAAGGAATCTACGACTCAATCCCATTTCTTAACAAGGAAAATTAATCCATCTGGCTGTCAAAATTCCAAAATCTTTTCTGGCTCAGAAGAATTCTTCCCATCATGGCATCTGAAGATACCTTGGATCAACTGGACCCCAACTTGAATGAAGAAATCACTGCTTATCTTCTTTCTTGACTTGAATCATCTACACACTCCAACATAATCAACTCTGAGAATGAGGAAAGTGCAAAGGCAATATGGATTGCAGCAAGAACTCACTTTGCTTCATCTTAATCTGCAAACCAAGCCCAGATATTCAACAATTTCCTGTACCTCTCCTTCTCAGAGAACGCCATAGAGAAATTTGTTACAACAGTCCGAGTCCATCTCAACAAACTCTTGGAGGTAGGGATAGAACTTCCATCCAACATTCTTGCATATCTGGTATTGTTCAAATTTCCCCCGTCTCTCAAATTGATGCAGTCTCAAATCATGCATGGAGTTGGGACCATCACAGTTGAATACGTACTTAATCATCTCACCCAACACAAGAATCAGATCAAAGCCACCAAAGAGGAAGCCACCTCAAAAAGCTAAATTTCCTTTTATAATCAGGATTATCCCAGATGCACAAATGGTGTTCACAACAAAAAGGTCCAAAACCACAAACAAGAAAAATGTTGGTCCAAATTTCCTCACCTCAGGCCGGCCAATCCTAAAACAAAAAAGCCGGGAAAGAAAACTGAAGAGGAAGTGGCGCATTTCTTCTGTCTCTTCTGCGGATCCACACACTTAGACTGCCTGGGACCCAAAATCTTTGTGCTCAACTCTGGATGTTCCGTTCACCTGCTTAATGATAAGCAATACTTCTCTAACATTTCAACGGATGAATGCACAGATGAAATCAAAACCGGAAAGTCTGGAGCAACCCTGTCCATTAGAGGCCAAGGAACTGCAACCTTGACCATCGGGTCAAACCAGATTACCCTGAACAACGCCTGCTGGGTCCCTGATGCCAATATAAATCTCCTTTCGCTTGGCAAATTCCTTCTCAAAGGATGCTCCCTCCTTGTGGACAACACCAAGAATCCCTCTTGGTTACATCTTGTGCGTCAAGACAAAACCTGTCTTTTCGGCCAAATCTCTCACAACATCCTGAAGATAGATGACCCAGATCCTCTGGTTGCCCTGCAAATGACCATACGAGAAGTTCACCTCTTACACAGAACCCTGGGACATGCAAGCATTGATCAAATGGAAAAATTTTTGGGAAAAACTCTTGGCCAAGAAATAAAAAGCAAGTTTGCCTGCATGGGATGCAACCTTGGAAAGATAAAAAGAAACTCATTCACAGCCTTGTCAAACCCTGCCAGCAAAGTATTCAAACAAATCCACCTTGATCTCATCGGACCAATATCTCCTCAGTCAAAAGGTCATCACCAATACTTGCTTACTCTTGTTGAAAATTTCTCAGGCTACATTGGTGCCTTCCCTCTCAAAATCAAGAGCGAAGCTGCTGAAGTTCTCATCTTTATTCTCACAAAAAAATGTCACAAACGCGGCTACTTCCCTGCTGAAGTTTGCTCCAATGAAGGAGGAGAGTTTATCAACAATAAACTCAAGGACTTCTTTGAATCCAAATAAATCAAACCAATTGTGTGGGAAGCCTACCATCCCCAGCACAATGGAAGGGCAGAAAGAGCAAAACAAAAACTTGCCAAAGCTGTAAGAGCGAATCACTCATCCACCAAACTTCCTCAAAATCTTTGGCACAAGACCATCAAAGCCTGCGCAGTAGCCCTGAACCAAATACCAAAAGTTTCTGTTGAGCCCTCTCCCTGGGTGCTAATGCACGGAAGTTCTCATCCACATCACTAACTAAAGCCAATTGGATCCCACCTTACCTACCTGAACCTCAAAGACAAGAACTCCTTGTCTAAATTCAAAGAGAAAGGCAAACAGGAATTCTGGTCGGATACATTCCTAGGCTCCACTCCTATTTTGTCCTGAACCAATCCAGATCAATCTTTGAGACCAAACATCTAAAGTTTGGAGCTACCAACCCCAAATTCTCAATTCTGTCAAACAACTCCACCTTGCTGGACAACTTTCCAAAGAATTCCAGCTTGTCCCGTACAGACAAGGATCCTGTTGGCATCAAACCCAACATCCAACAAATTGAGCCAGGCTCTCCAACAAGCTCCTCCTCTCCAGAAATCAAACTTGAATCAAACCAGTCCAATGATGAATCATTGAACAGGACCAAGGATGTCAATGATCATCTCATCCCATCATCCAACACCCAAGCTCTCCGTGATTGAAAAACTCTCCAAAGACCAGATAGATATGGCTTCATCAATCTCACTGTTCCAAAATCCGTCTCAAAAGCTCTGAAGATACCCAAATGGGCAACTTCCCTAAAAAAGGAAAACAACACCTGCAAGGCTCTTGGAGTTTGGGAGGATTACTTTGGTCCCAAACCATCAAATATCCTAAACACCACCTATGTTTTCAGACTGAAGGAGAATGCACACGGCGAAGCTCCCACTCACAAATCCAGACTCTGCGTCCAAGGATTCATGCAACAACTTGGTGTTGACTACTTTGAAACCTATGCTCCAACAGGTAAAACCACTTCCCTGCGTGACCTACTGCTCCTATCTCTGGACAAAAACCTAGATATTCTGCAACTTGACGTGAAAGGCGCGTTCCTCCACGCCAATCTGGACAAAGAATTATTCATCCGCCAACAACCCGCTTGCAACAGAAAATCTCCAATCCTCAGACTTAAGAAATCACTGTATGGTCTTAAACAGGCCCCAAGAAACTGGTACCACACCCTCTGAAACTGGATCGTAAGTCTTGGCTACACGCCTTCAGATGCAGATCAGTGCCTCTACACCAACAGGTCCAAAGATTCTGCGCTCTTTTTTCATGTAGATGACCTCCTGGTGTGTGGCAACTCTCAAGATTTCAAAGAAATGTTTCTAAAAAATTCCCAAACTCTTCCAGCCATTGTCCTAACACTCTCCTGGGCATGAAGGTGAACCAAGCGCCAAACAAGATTGGTCTCTCACTGCCCATGCACATCAACAAAGGTTTGGTGGCGCTGAAAATTATAAGTCTCAATGCCATCTCAACACCCTGCACCCCAGGACTCCAACTCATTCCAGCCTCCAACAAAGAACGCAATCAGTTTTCCAATCTCAACAAGAACTACAGAAGCCATATTTGGAGGCTAAATCACATTGCCTCTCTTGCTTGACCCAACATCTCCTTTGCCGTCTCCAACCTTGCAAGATTCAACAACAAGCCAGGCATTTCCCACAGGACTGAACTCATTTGAGTTGGAAATATCTGGCTGCAACCAAACACCTCAAACTTGTCCTCTCAAAGAAGAACAACTCCCTGGCTCTGATTTGCTACAGCGACACCACCTGGAGAGAAAATCCTGAGACTCGCAGATCCCAAACTGGGCTCATCTGTAGTCTCTTTGACGCTCCCCTGTACTGGACTAGCAGGAAGCAACGCAACATAACATTCTCCTCTACAGAGGCAGAATGTAACGCCCTCAGCAACTCCCAACTCAAAGCTTGGTGGATAAACCATCTGATTGACAAACTTTGGAATTTTCCGTCAATTCCCAGCATTCACTTAATAGAAAAAAAGGGACTGGACAATAAAGTTAAGAAATTTGGAATGAACTCCAAAACTAAATTCATCGACATAAAAACCAAAGGACTGAGAGAAGACCTCATCAACAACAAGATAGAAGTTTTTCTTGTCCCTTCTGAACAGATGGTAGCCAATGCTCTTACCAAACCTGCTAGCAAAACCTCCATAGACAGGCTGGTTGCCCATATTAGCTCCTGAGGAAATAAAGTTGATGGACATTGAATCAAGGAGGAGTGTTGGAATTCATCTGGGACCTTCCCCGCTTGAACTCACTCAAGCTCTAACCTGGTGCTCGTACTTCAAACTTGGAGTGCCTGCTTGATCTTTCTCCTCTCAGACTTGGGAGGACCGCGGTCATCCTTCACTTCTAATCTCTATTTGACTCATCTCATTTTTCTCACACATCTCCCAAAAGCACCATTGCCGTTGGATCAAGCATCACCCCCGTTGGATCAAGATCACCTTACCAAGTCTCTCAATGAAACTTGATTGGTAAAATCCTGCAAACAGTGATCCAATGTCCATCATCATCTTACTGACATCTATTTCATTTAGACTCATTCTCTTCCATCACTTCTTATCTGTGTTCATCAATTTCTAACCTTCCAGGCCGTTCAGACGTACAGATTCTTTGTCCCTCTTTTCTTAGAATCCTGTCACTCATATTGCATTTATCTTAGCTGCCACATTTCTGATCAAGTCAAGTCCTCACCTGCCATCTACAATCAGAGTATCATCCGCCCACAGAACCGTTGGTATTTCTTTCTGTCAATGCTTTGTTCCTATTCTCATGACTCAAATTCTTGCAATGAATATAGAAGTGGTCCTGGTTTCTCAAAAAAGCATTTAAGCTTTGAAAGGTATGGAGCAAGCCAAATGGAATGCCTAGCGTTGGTCTGGTCCTTAGAGAAACTTCACTATTACCTGGGAGGAAGTACCTTTGAAGTAATAACATACTGCACGGCAGTAAGGACACTCATGAACATGAAAACCCCTAACCGCCACATGCTTAGATGGCAAATAGCCATCCAGAAGTATAGAGGACAGATTAAAATAATGCACAAACCTGGAACCAAACATCAGAATGCAGATGTACTCAGTAGATGGGCTCTCCCTGATGACCCTAGTAACCCTGCATATGATCCAGATGAAAATGAAATCTTCCCAATCTTGGGCATCCATGTTTGTGATCTAGATCTGACATTCTTTGATTCTGTACAAGAGAGTTATGACCCGGAGCATCTTAAGTTGCTAGAGATCATGAAAAGCAAAAACCCTTCTAATGAGTTAATAAAACGTTTAGACAAGGAACTCTCTATTCCCTATAAAGAAGGAAGGTTACAAGCTTAGATGGTCTGTTTTATTTCTGTCATAAACACTCTAGCGTGATATTCCTCAACTCAGAAACCCACATTAAAACTATACTGCACGAGTGCCATGATAACTGCACTTCAGGGCACTTCTCATTAGAAAGGACTATTGAAAAGGTCAAGCAGACAGCTTGGTGGATTGAATGGAGAGAGAAAACCACTGAATATGTCAAGTCCTGTGACAACTATCAGAGAGCTAACAAACAAACAGGAAAGAGATTTGGTCTTCTCCAAAAGATATCAGAACCCACCAATAGATGGGAGATAATAAACATGAACTTTGTTGCCGGTCTACTGCCAGGGGGACCATACTCTTATAACTCTGTGGTAGTCATTGTAGACAGATTCTCCAAGAGAGAAAAATTTATACTCAATCAAAAAGATGACACAGCTATGGAAGTAGCTCTGCTGTTCTGAAACAGAGTCATGGCTAATGTTGGTATCCCCAAAATAATAATCAGTGACAGAGACCCAAAGTTTACTTCTAAATTCTGGAGGAACCTTCATGAAATGTTAGGAACAAAATTAGCTTTCTCCACAGCTTATCATCCCCAAACTGACGGTCTAGCTGAGTGCATGATCCAAACTTTTGAAGACATGTTAAGAAGGTTTTTCTCTTTTGGTTTAGAGTTTAAAAATCATGATGGGTACACTCACGACTGGGTAAGCCTCCTGCCTGCCCTAGAAATAGCCAACAACAGCAGTATGCACTCAACTACTCAAGAAGTTCCTTATATTCTAGAGAGAGGATGGGTACCTAGGATGCCTAAAGGGAGTGTTAACCAAAACCTTGTCAATGTCCACCCAAGAGCCCTGGACTTCAAGAAAATGTTGGACAAAGCTAATCATCATGCCCAAGAATGCGTTCAGACAGCTGTTGAGTATAATAATACTAGGTGGGACAAAAGCCACAAGGAACCTGACTTTAAAGTAGGGGAAAAGGTATTACTGTCCACGGTAAACTTCAACAGCCTAGGAGGTAATAAGAAACTGAAACCAGCCTTTGTAGGCCCTTTCTGCATTAAATTGCTCCATGGAAAGAGTGCAGTTAAAGTTATCCTTAGTGAGGAATTGTCCAAGAAACACCCATTTTTTCCAGTTAGTCTGATTAAGCACTATAACCCTAGAGAAGCTGAAGACCCAACTGCCCAGAATATTCCCTTAGAAATCCCACAGGAAGGGAGCAAGAGTAAAATAAGCAAAATCATTAAAGAAAAGAAGGAAAGAGTGAATGGAAAGGATGTCAGGCTGTAACTTTTCACATACAGAGGAGAATAAGCAGACAAAGATGAGTGGCTACCAGAAAATAACATACCAGATGGCCCCATCCTTCTGAGGAATTTCAGAGCCGCAAAGAGGAAAGATTAAAAGACTCCACCCCCAAAACTTTTTACCTATTGGTAACCATCCAAAAAAATTTTTGGGGTACACTAATCTTGGAAGTGGGGAATCTCAGCTGGCTACTATTCAGAACCAACTGACTAAGGACCCCAGAAATAAAAATGAATGAATAATAATAATGAATACAAAAATATGGAAATAATAACTTAAAAACAAAAATGAGATAAAAACCCTTAATTAGTAAGAAAAGTAGGAATATTATTGCAGAAATGGATTTCTGGTGCCAAAATAGGTAGGGTCACCCACTGGCACCACCCCCCAGTTCCTCCTCCTACAGGTAGAACTGTGACGCACCTGTGTACTGTACCTCACATACACCCCACAGCCTTGTTCCACACCACATGGGGCCCAAAGAGCACCACCAAAAGGTAGAAAAAAGAATAAGACTTCCCAAACAAACAGAAAGGTTGGAAAAATTGGGCCCTGAATCCTTTTGATAGCTGTATCAAAGGTTGTCAGGGTCCCCTGTAATGGGACCTGTACAGAAGGTTTGGGCCCAAAAGAGTACACAATAGGTACAGTAGCATCCTGAGAGGGTACACTGAGGATACACATAGGCCTAGCTTTGTGCTTACTAGCCCACAAGACACCTGAAACCTATACAACCTCCTCGGTACCCTATACAAGGAAGACTGTACGTAACTAGTCACAACCACTGGCTTAATACCCAATTAAGTAGATTTGATTAGACTAATATTAGTTACTGTAGCACCTTGAGAGTGTGCAATGGAGATAAACAGTAGATCAGCTTCTTGCCAACTTGCTCACAATATACCAGGCACCCATACAACCTCCCCTCTACCCTGTACAATGTAGACTGTATGTAACTAGTCACAACCAGGGGCTCACCACTCAATTAAAGAAACCCCAATTAAACAAATATGGAAAGAAGAGCCTCATACTTGAAATCAGCCCTCAGAAAAAAGTCTCCTGAGCATGTTTTTAAGCCCCTGGCCTCAGGAGACCATTGCTTATATTTAAAAATATTAATTGAATACAACCTCTTTGGATGATACAGTGAGATTATTAAGGGTACAGAAACATGTACCAAGCCCAAGTATGATGACATAAGACTCTCCATACTTCTGTAGTGGCTAGAGCAGGTTCACACAAACACACTGCTGGTCCCTTAGCCTCAGAATCAGCCTTGTTCACTATATTTTATTAATTGAATACTACTTCTTTGGCTGATACAGTGAGGTCATTCAGGGTACAGAAACGTGTATCAAGCCACAAGCATGATGACATAGGGCTTCCTGTACCTCTCTAGTGACCAGGGTAGGTCTACACAAACACACTGATGGATCCTTGGCCTCAGTACTAGCCTGGGTCCTCCTCCTTTGGTTGGTAAAAAGACTGCACCATGAGGGGACCCAAAATGATATAAATAAAGGCTCCTCCCCCAGCCATTTCTGATGGATTCATCCAGTTATATAGTCACAATTGCTTCAGATATTTTCTTCCTCAAGCCATCAAACCCTTATAAGAAATAAGTTTGTGATCCTGGACCACTTTCTGATAAAATTATAGACAAAAATCTTGAATCCTTATTTTTGGCCAAAATCAGCATCCAGCCATTCAGCCTTCCCCAGCATCAGCTTCCAGCACCCTGAATCCCTGCATATTGACCCATCCATCAAGAATAAGTCTGGATCTAGGCCTAGTAAGTGATCCTGCTGACTTATATCCCTTTTTTTAGGTTCTGCATAACCCAAACCCCAAGGAAATTACACCCAACCTTCTTTAAAGGAGTCCTTGTAAACCCCACAGGCACCAAAATTGCATCTATATTGTCCTTCACAGAAATATACCTGTGTTCCAGAGGGCTCAACAACCCCATTGAGTTCTTGGCCCCTCCTTTTAAATTTATATATATATATATATAAATAAATTTAACCCTTTCAGCCAAAATATATCTCTGGCATTTTTTGACATTTTTGCTCTGAATTTTCTATCACCTCTAGTACCTAGAAGGAGCTATTTCCTTGGAATCTAGTAGGCTGACAAAATTGCTCTCCCCAATGGCACCCAAAAAATATCTTACCTATGCAACATCCTTTACAATTTTGACCTTGCACCATCCATCCTGATTTTCTGCAACAAACAATCTGATATCCTGATTGCAAGCAAAAAAAAATCAAAGAATCAGACCAAGTACTTTTGGCATGCATTCTACTTTTTCAACCATTTCATTTTCTGCCACCATGCCCAATAGAAATGCACTAGAACACATAAACAGAAAGCCAAAATACTCACCAAGCCCATGGGACTCAATAATATGGCCCTTGCTCTTATGAACTTACGGTTAAGAGGGGAATAATTTTTAAACCCTGTGGGGGGGGGGTGTAAAAAATAGGTGATACACAGATTACAAATTATGGGATTTCAACCAAAGGTCAGGATCTGACAGCAGGTTGGGCTAAAATTGTGGCAATATTATATTTTGCAGTTTTGTAATTGATGATCAGAGTTGAAGGTTAAGATCTGACAGTGGGTTGGGATAAAATTGTGAAAATGGTATATCATGCAGTTCTCAGATCATATTAAACTTAACAGAACTGGCATTTGATGGGTTACAGTGCTTGCTGTGTAAAGAGGGGGAAAATGTTTAACCCAACTCTAGGCCATCATAGTTGGTATGTGTACTCCCCCGTACACAGTATATGGGTACTTAACCCTCCCTGGAAGGCCAATTTGGAAACAACAGAGATGGATTGGAATGGGGATTGAGAGTACCCATGAAATTTCTCTTCTAGATGTTACTGCCCAACAGACAATTTTAACTGTTGAATTTCACACAAATTTCACAACATTTACCCAAGGTATTTAGAGATTCATACCACCAAGGCAAGAGTTCAATTTTAACATACAGAGGCAAGGACAGAGGAGCCCCACAGGCTTGGAAAGGCACAATAAAGGATGGAGTGATGTCACAACAGGCAGGGATGATTTTCAGGAGGGTGTCCACAAGTGGACAGCAGTATGGAAGCATTGAAATTGTGACTTGAAACAAGGTACAGAGGTAACACTGGGCTCATAACCTGTAAAGAGGGGGAAAAGGGTTCACCTACAGCTAGGCCATCCTAGTTATATTTTTACTCCCTGTGCAAATTATATAGTTAATTTAAATTCCAAACACCCAAAGTGTGTAAATTTAACTGTAATCCCCTGTAACTTCTATTTAGAGGGAGGGGGGGAGTTAAAGTTACACATACACCTTGCAGCCAAACTCCACCTAAAACTAAACAGGCATTACCTGCCAACCATCCAAAAATCTCCTATCTTTTGGACCTATATTTAAACTTGAGTATTTCCGCCAAAGTTTCTGTTATTTTATCTTTGACACCTGCAATTTGGCTAATAATAACATCCAATTTTGCTATTGAAACCTGTCTTAATCCCACTTTAGCTAAATTTATTGCAAAAATTTGCAAAATTTGAGGGTATTACTATATTAATTTACAAAAAAGACTTCATGATAAGAGAGATTACCATTGGTAGTGAAAACCAACCTACTAAAAAAACATCTTCCCACATTGATTCATTGGACAATCCGGCTCACCTGCAAAGGAACTTAAACTGAGAAAGAATATCTTTCAAAAAATGTATACTGAAGAATTTCTGAAGGTGTGAAAATTTCCAATTGGTAAAAGAAGAAATAAAAAAAGGATTGTGAGATTGAATGTAAACAGGATTTCTTGAATTCTTGATGCCACACTCTCATGTTTTGGGGAATTTCTTATTATCAAGAATATATGGATCTACTGGGTTCTCTCTGGTCAAGGCACCTCCAACCAAGGAAAGCAGAGAATATGATTTAATTTTCAGGAAAGACCATAATGCGTAATAGGTATAATTGGAATTAAGTGATGTGAAATCTGTTTCCATGTGATCCCTTGGGTGTGTAACTGCCTCAGAAAGTATGCCTTCTACCTAGATGATTAAAATTTTCAGCCCCATAAGGGCAATCAAACACATTGACTAGGAAAAGTGGCCATCCTGTCTGAACAGTTGATCATTCATGGAGAAATTTGGGTCTCATAAATCATCAAGCAGCGCAGATTTTTTGTTTTATTTAGCAATTCAAAAAGATAGATGAGGTTTTATAAGCTTTCAAAATGAATTTAGTCTTCCTGCTTGATTTCTAGGTCTTTCACATTCACTGGACATAATATATCAATCCTCATTACATTATGGGATGATCCTGGGTCAGAGCCAAAAAAAAATCAACAGTAAATGCTTGCATTTAACCCTAATATTTTGGGCTAGCCAATGAAGGAATACATAGAAAAATGGTTTGAGTCAAGAAAATATTGATAGCAAATGCTATTGATTCACTGATTGGTTTTTATTGGTTTGAATTTCTGCTTTAAAGTGATTCAAGGATCTGATTGGGTGATTTTAGGTGCCTGAGTGACCATCTTTGGGTCTTGTGGTTTGCAATTGAGCAGATGAAGATTTTTGAGAAGATTTGGATCAACAATTAATTATTCCTCAGAGATTTTTAAAATTTGAAGGGGGGGGCAAAAAAGAAAAACATCAACAATGAACTGGTCAAATTTTTCAATGATGTGACAGAGTGTACTTGCTGCTTTATGGGAAAAATGTGTCTCTGCTGCAGAAAAATCAACATCCATGGCTAACGGATTCTTTTTTTTTCTAATTTTGTGAAACTAATTGATATTTTACTAAGAACAATTTTGGAAAAGTACATAAAACTAGATGGATAGGATTTTTTAAATCAATAGAAATGCTTGAGGCCAGAGAGAGCTTCAAATAGAAATTCCTGGATTTCACTTGCTAGCAAGTGACATCAAATCTTTCATTGTGAGCAGTTTCTAAACCATGATATTTTTCTGTATAATTTCAAAATAAAAAATGGTATCAATTTAACCTGAATGAAGATGCTACATAGTAAAGCCATCATCTTCTTTCAAGGATAAAATTGATTCATTGTGAGTGAATACAGGTAGGATTGGATTAGATGAAACTACTGATTCATGAATTGAAACTTTCTAGAGATCCTCTGCACCCAAAAAAAGATCTACTACTTCTATCCATAGGCTTTTCACTTAGGTTCAAAACTAAGTTACAGCACAAAGGGAGATATATAGCCATATGATTTTAAGCTTCCTGATACCAGGAAACTTGCAGTTCTTTAGCTACAGAGAGTGACAAAGTGATGGAATAGTAATATTCCAAAAAATGAAAACTTAAAAAGCTCCAATAATGAGTATATTAAGAGCTAGTGCAAGGTTCATGATGGTTTGGTTAGAAGGTTTTCAATATGTTATAAAAGAGGGGCTACATTTTTATACAACTGGGTATCTTTATAGCAAAGCTACATCTCTTCAGGAGATCACTTTGAAGCCTATGAAACCCTGGAATAATGGGGACCTTATTGAAATTATCAAGAAGAAAGTATCATCCAGCTTATTGGTGAAAATGATGGGGCAATTTAGTACACAAGCCAAGGCAGGAATTAAATAAATTGCTTCTTTGAGTAATTACTCTCAAGGTACCTGTAGGGATTCAGTAAAAGGGTTTCAGGGCAAAGGGGGGGTTCTTACTGACTGAAATCCAATGAATCAATAATTATGGTTTAGAAATAACTTAAAGAATTTGATACAGGGCCATAAATTTCTTGCTTAACCCTTTTAAGCGCTTGATTGTGGATTGAAGGGTTTCTGGATAAAGAATGGTCAAATCTGGGGTTGAAAGAGCCAAGAAAGGTCTGTATAAATAACTTTTTGGGTGGAGAGGAGAATTCTCAGGGCACATAGAGAGGTTAGGGCTCATGGGATAAGCCTAGAAAGGCAGCTAGTCAAGTTTTAGCAGTTAAGATTGGTGCTTTTAATCAGCTGATCACAGATCTTCAAGATTATTACATTATTTTAGCTGCAGGATCTGCTATTGTGTTAATCTGTTGTTTTAGTTATTCTGCATGTTTCTTTAATTTTTACTATTATTATTTGACTAAAGTGAGAATTGGTGGCTATCAATTAATATTACCACAGCTTATTATCACATTTATAGTTTCTAATAATCTTTATGATCATTTCTTGATGTTTTTTGTGATCATTAAAGATCTGGATCAGCACTTGTCATGGTGATTCTCAATATTTGTTTCTTAAATTAAAATTCTTTTGAATTTAATTTATTATAATTTTATTTAATATAATATTTTTTTATACCATCTACCATGCATATGTCACATTTTCACGTATGCATGGATGATCCTGATGGGTTGTAGCTGTTATTGGGGGTACCTGCTGTCATTTAATTTTTGATCAAATAGAAGCTGAAGAGAAGTCAGATTCCCTGTGTAAAAGGAAGGATCTGCTTCTTTCATGAATCTTTCATGCGGGAATCTTCTAATTTATTCATGTGGGGCAAAGCAGAGGCGTCGGGACTGTGTTTAGGGATGCAGGGCTGCGCATGTGAATTCTGAAAAAACACATTTCTGTGTGTAACCCCTAAAATATACACAACACCTCCATTCTGAGTAAATTTAAGGTGTGAAGCCTAGATGTAACAACATGTGTGAAACATTAAAATGGCCAAAAGGTGCCATAGTGGTTCTGTGATTTTATGGTCATTTTTGTTTAATTATTTAAAATATGAAGGAGTAAGAATTCAAGAGTGGGGTCAGTGAGTGACCCTACCAATTTTCGGGTGGGGAATCCAGATCTTCAATGAAGTTTATGGATTTACAAATCCTTAAATTTTATCAATTATATTTTATATTTGTTTTATTTTTGCCTACTTTGAAAGGTTGCTCTGTGTAAGTAGCAAGCTGAAATTCGCCTACTCCAAGATGGGTGATGATGAATTCACAACTCCCAGTTGTTTGGGAGTGGGGGAGGAACCAAAATTATCCAATAAATGTGTGGGAGCCGGTACACTACTCCAAAGGGTTGTTCCAAACACGCGCAACCCCTGGGGGGCATATACCCCTTGTAATGGGCATTTTTGATTTTTGTACCCCCGTACACAACCATTTAGACCTGTGTATTGGGGTATACAACCCCACCGCGGTTGTGCAAAAATTTACTTATTTTTATTTTATTTTAAATTTGATTTTTTGATTTTTTGATTTTTTTTTAAAAAACCAAAAAAATCAACATTTTTTGATTTTTTGGTTGATTTCTGTTTTTTTTTTTTTTTTTTTTTTTTTTTTTGTATTTTTATTTATTTCATTTCATTTTATTTTTTTCCTGCAATAATTTTAAATGTGTGGGACAGAACACAACATAGGTTTTATTTATTTAAAAAACCACACAACTTGAATGTAGTTGTGCATGGTGCCACACAAAACAGAACCATAATGTGGGGGCTACAAAACTTGATTATAGTTTTTTAGCGTGCCACACAACTCAAATGAGTTGTAAATTTAACATTACCCGAAAAAATCCAGGTTATAAAATAAACCCAAATAAAGTAAATACAAATACAAAAAAACAGACATCAACCAAAAGATCAAAAAAAGTGGATTTTTTGGTTAAAAAAAATAAGAAATAAAAAAAAGAAATAATTAAAAATAGATGAATAAAAATGAAAACAATAAACACTGAAGAAAACCAACCAGTTGTCTTCAGACTCAAGTAAAAAATTTGAGTTCAACTTGACTAGCCCTAAAGTAAAAGGGCCCAAAAATGCAAGAAGTTTTTTGACCAGCCCTAAAGTAAAAGTGCCAAAAACATACAAGTCTTTTGATCAGCCCTAAAGAAAAAATCACCAGAAAAAAAAACAACTTCAACTTGTTTTAAGCTGATCCCATCACAAGCTTAACTTTTGTTAACAGCCCAACACAAGTTGAACTGACTTACCATTAAAATCTCATTCAAAACACTCATCATAATGATGTTAACTCAAAACAATAAACTTAATGATATTCAAAATGTGATAACCCTTTATATTAATTGAATGACAATATCAGCATGTTAGACCCAACACAAATGATAAAATTTATGTACAAGTTAGAATACAACTAAAGTTGATCTTTGAGGTGATCAACCAAAAAAGCTGCTTTTTTATAAATCATCAAACGTGGTTTGGAAACTATGGGCGGGTATGGAATCACATCTCCCTTAAGTACAAGCTTGAACCAATGGTTATTGTTAAAAAAGAAAATTAAAATAGGATCTGATTGTTCTTTTACACCCATTTTCATATGAGTAAAAAAACAACATGATTCCAATGAAATGAAAAATATTTGTCTTCCATAAGTATGAGCTATTATTTGACCCATTTCAAGCTTTGAAAGCCATCTCAAATAGGGAATCTATTCATTGATTTCATTTTCATCAAGTATTTGTTCTATCTTTTCAGCATCTTTACTGGCGCCAAGGATCTTAGAATAGCACACCTTATTTTTCCTCAATGTTTCAAGCATTTCTTTCCAAAATTTAAACCATCCATCCTCATCATAGCCAAGCAATTTGGTGATCACTCCAAAACCTTAATATACATCACCAACTGGGTCCCAAACCTCACCCATGAAATTATGTGAGTTCTCAGGTATTTGATTGAGGTAATTTACTTCCTCAAATCAAAAAGTAGTCAGCCAAAATTCCAATCTTATTGAAGGAATCACCACTCACCAAAGATTAGCTTCTGTTTGACTCCTCAATTTCCTCTGCTTCATCCTTTGAAAAGGAATCAGATTTCAATGGCACCAAACCCAATGAACTTTCAGTCTCTTCCAATTAATAATGAAATTCAGATGAAGAGCCTGACTTGGAATATAAAGATTTATCAATCATTTAATTAAACCAGAAAAATGAAACTTTCACATGATCCCCAATTTGGGTTGATGGAACCCAAATGTGGTCCAGGGGGACCCAAAAAGTTTAGAACAGCCCCCAGGGGGCCGCGTACCCCCAAACATGGCTCAAAAGTACCATATACGGGGTGTATACAACCCCCCGGGGGTCGCATGTGTTTGAGAAAACCCCTTGGGTGCTTCTAGAGGCTTGTTTTTTGCCCGCGCACGTGTATGGGCCCCCATGCGTCCATTAGGCCATGTAGGGTCCTACATGACTCCCACATGACTGGGAGTTGTGAATTTAACATCACCCCTCCAAGATAAATCTTTACCTGAAAAGAACTTTCTGGGCCTAATTTCCTTTTCTGTCTTGGTAATTTCTTAGGTTTATAGGTACATCTGAAATGTTTTTTTCTGGTAAAAATTCATTTTTTTCAGCTGACTCTCCTTTGAATCTGACAAGGTAAAGTCTGAAGCCTTTTTTTCTAACCCCCCTTTTTTTCCTTAGGGATCTTGCTCACTTTTAAGTTTCCTTTTTGAGGATCAATTTCAACTTGTATTTCTGGTGGAGGAACCTTTTCTCCTTCCCTGAGGTGAAATTTTGCAATCAGGCTTCCTGGGAATACTGATTGCTTTCTATATAGTTCATTACTCAGGATTAATTCAAAAGCAATCTTCCCATGGAACCTTTTGATGGTAAAAGTTCCAAAAAAAGGCTGGTCTAAGTTTTCTATTTCCTTCTCAGTTATTGAAGTTAGTGGTAGAAACCAGGAATTGGTATCCAATCTTGTAATGAGGTTCTTTGTGGGGTTTTTTCCATACCTGTTGGTTGTATTCAATAGCATTTTGAACACACTTGGAAGCATGATTGTTAGAAGTTTCTATTGTGTTTTCAAAATTAACTGATTTTGGGTGTAAATGATTAGCTAACTATTTCTTTAGGTTATCCTTGGTTATCTCAGGGATCCATCATCTTTCCAGTATGTAAGGGGCTTCCTTAGTAGTGGAATGCTTGCTGCTTTTATAAGCCATTTCTGGGGCAGTTAAGAGGCTGACCGAGTCATAGCAGTATTCATCAGCATTCTTGTATCCCAGTCAAAAGCAGCAGAATCATCTGGGAATTTCCTCTAGAGTGTGTATCACTCTTTCAGCTAATTCATCTGTCTGAGGGTGATAAGCTGTGGAGAAGGCTAAGGTAGTTCCTAGCATGTCATGAAGGGTTCTCAAAAATTCAGAAGTGAGATTTAAGTCCCTGTCACTTAAAATAGTTTTGGGGACTCCTGCATCTGAAATGAGCCTGTTCCAAAAGAGAAGTGCCACTTTCATAGCTGTGTGCTCTTTTTGGTTGGGTAAGAAATTACCTTTCTTGGAAAAAATGTCTACTATGACTAAGACCAAGTTATAACAATAAGCTCCTCTGGGCGGAAATCCTCTTAAAACTTCCATGTTGATGATTTACCATCCATTCTTGGGTTCAGCAATCTTCTGTAAAATACCAAATCTTTCACCAGTTTTTCTGTTAGACTTCTGAAATGTTTCACAGCTAGAGACATATTTGATGTCCAAGTCTCTCCAGTTAATCCACCATGCTTTCTGCTTAAATTTTTCCAAGTTCCTGTCAGAAGATAAGTGAACAGAAGAGCAGTTTTGATGAAATTAATCTAGGATATGTTTGATATTATCCTCATTAGTTAAGACTATGACACTAGATTGTTGATGCCTATAGTATACTAAACCATCCCAGAGTGTGAGTCTTCCTGATTTTTAAGTTTTTTGTAAAGATTCAGGTAAACTATCAATTAGTTCTGCTGGAGGAAAGGTGCTCTCCATAATGGAAACTAGAGTTTTCTGGTCAGGATTGTAAGTTTCTTTTATAGAGTCAAACAAGGATTGGTCTAGTTCACTGATATGTATTCCCAATGTAGGAGCTTCCACATCAAAAATATTTATATTGAATAAAGGAAATTTCTTGTGATTTTCTGGATCAAAAGATGGGTTTCTTGGCTCATTGGGTAGAGCATTCATTCACAGGCTGTCAGAATTCTGGTGTTTGGCTCCAGCTTGGTGAACTATGGCCGTTTCCCTTTTATACTGTTTTATAGATAGTTTCCACCTTAGCATATTTCTGCTGGGATTCTCCATGTTCATGAGAGTTCTGAAAGCATTACAATCAGTGATTACCACAAATTTGGTTCCTTCCGGTTAATAATGGAGCTTCTCTGATGCCCAAACTAGAGCAAGGTATTCAATTTGGCTAGCACAATATCTTTTCTCTGTATCCTTGACTTGCATGGAAATGAATAGTATTGGCTTCTCTACTGTTTTATCCTCTTCTATCACTTCTTGGTGTAGAGAATCTCCTGGAAATTCCATACTGGAATCTATGTTTATATTGAAATGTTTGGTGTTATCTGGTTGTATCAAAACTGGAGCTGTGGTGATGGCTTTCTTTAGTTCCTCATAATTCCTTACTTTTTCATGAGTCATTTCTAACATGGTGTTGCTGTTGCAGATTTCATAGAAAAAAATTGTAAGCAAGGAAAAGGTAGGTATATACTACCTTTAGTAGTTGCAGAATCTGACAAAGGCTATGAGTTCAGTTTTTTTCTGGGGCATTTTTCTGTTCATAAAAGCAGCTATTTTGCTTTTATCAGATTTAGTGTTAATCCAGAGATAATTTGCCCCAAGGATTTGAGTTATCCATACCCCAAATTGCATTTCTTCATGGATAATTTTAAACCCACAAAGGAGATGGTTTTTAAGACTAATCTTACTTTTTCCATGTGAGTCTTCCAGCCATCAGAATAAATGATAAAATCATTAATTCATAACATCATCCATCCTTATCTGATGAATTGACCTAGAACTGTATCCATAATTCTTTTGAAATGAGAAGGAGCAATTTTGATCCCAAAAGGAATCCTCAGATACTCATATATGCCTAGGTGACATATGATTCTCATGAATTTCCTGCTTTCAGGGCTGATAGGCATTTTTTGAAAACCTTTCAGTATTTCCATGGTTGTGATAAACTTAGCCTTTGATATGTTATGGAGAGCAGGATCAATTTTTGGTATAGGATGGTAGTCAGCTTGAGTATAGTTATTAAGAATCCTAAAATCTCCAACCATTTTTTACTTGTCATTATGCCAAGCTATGATCACTTTTGTAGCAAAATTCACTTGTCCATTGTTTGCTAAGTTTTTTAAAACTTGAAGGATAATTAATTCTTGAATGTGAGCTTCAAGGGCTCCTCTAGGTTTGGGACTAGAAGGGTAAGAGGGTCTCCTGAGGTTGGGAGGGGAAGGAGGTCTAATGGGTAAGGTAACAATCATGTAATGTCCTTTAATTTTACCAATTGGGTGTTCTTTGCTACAGAAAGAATTATGATTTTAAAAGCATACTTGAATTATATCCCTTTCTTTCATCCATGGGTTGGGAGCTCAAGGATTCTTGAAAGAAATATTCCTGTTTAAAGGTTTCCAATTGTTTCTGATAGGTAGATTCAGAAGCTTGAGCACTTATATGACATATCTGGAATTTCCTGTTCCAGTTTCCTCCTATTGTAAAGTACCTTCCTTTACTTTGGAATAAATATATTCCATAAAAACAAAGGGATTCATTTCATAGAATAAAGTAATCACATAATCAATTTTGGAGTACTAAAAACTCAATTTTCAGTTTGAGTGATCCTTTGGTGTGAGGGGGTATAAGGTCTGTGGTCCATACCCCAATAGCACTAAGGGATGAGTTAAAGCTACTGAAATTAGCTTGGAGTACTGGTAACAGGTTCTCCTTCCAATTTAAAACTTGTTTCTCCAAATAAGATGATCCTACACAAGATGAGAAAGCTCCACTATCCAGGAGTATTTTTAACTGAGAGTTCTGGATAAAGCAAGTAGTATAACAGGTTTTACCAGAAGTGTAGCTTTTACCAGCAGAGGTTTTAAGAGTCAGAATTTTGGCCTCAGAAACATGATTGATCTTCATCTTAAAATTCCACTGATGAGGTAGGTTGAATTATTCATTAAGAGGATTTATTTCCAGGGAGGATTCTATATTTCCTTCAATTAAATTGAAAGGATTAGTAACAATCAATTTAAATTCTGAAATTGATCCATCAGTGCCATCATATTGGGGATAAGGGTTGTTATCATACTCTTCTCCTTCTTTAGGATTGATCCTCTTTCTGGGTTGGGGAAAATCAGGTCTCAGATGTCCTTTCTGGTTACAATTCCAGAATAACTTTTCTTTATTTTCTGAAGTTTTCTTGAATTCCAGGGTTGTAGTATTTGAGTTTAAAGAATCTTTATTTTTAACATTGTATTCTTCTTTATTCCTAGTTTTTTGATACCTAGGTTTGTTGACCTTTTTATCAAGACCATTCATGTTGATAGTTTCTTCTAAAACACCAATAATTGTGGAAAGATCAGAGTTCATGGGCATTCTACACCTTAAACTATGGTGAAGTTGTCCTAGACATAGGTTTAGAAGTCTCTCTTTAACTTAATCCTTATCAGCATCAGGGTAAAAATCTTATAACCTTCTTATCTGTTCAAGAAACCTGTCACAACTGCCCCTGGCTGGAAAGGGGCTGAAGGCACAGGCACTACTACTCATAAAAATCAAGGATGATTTTTTAGAATTGCAATGAATAAGATGAGAGGAGAATTACAGGTGATTAGAAGATGGAAGGATGGAATGGAGAAGTGCAGGAGGAGTTTTTTGAAGATGGATTTTTTGAATCCTATAACAGTAACACCAGGAAGGGGCAAGGTGATATGAGTTAAGAAGGCTGGTGAAGGTTTTCTTGTGCTGAGATGAAATATACTTGCAGAGGGACTAACCAGTAAGAAGTTGTATACTAATTCCTTGGGGGAATTAGTCCAGGAGGGAAGGAGAGGCCAGTATATGTGAGAGCTGAGAAGGAGGCCTTGAGGGATGAGTGGCTGGTATTGAAGGTTGGATTTCCCATGGTATTACATGCTACCTGATTGGGCTGGAGGCTGAAGTTGACTGATTGGTTGACGAGCCTATCCAGGAAGGTTTGAAATGTACTGATCTGGAGTCCTTTGATTATTGGCTGAACAGACAGTGGAGAGTATGTAATATGTATATACCAAGTGTAACATGTACTAACTCATATACCAATTGGTTTGAGGGGAGATGGAGGATGTTCCAAGCCACTATGAGAGGGAGAGAACCTGAGAAGGTTGACTGAATCACATGAAACAGTGGTAAGGTGTACATGAGCATAGAGCTTGTACCATACAGGGAGAGGGTGAAGCTGGTAGAAGAGGATTGAGACTGCAAGAGATGCAGGAGTGTTAACCAGTGGAAGGTAGGATTGAGTGAAGCTGGGTTTGATATTGGTGTGAAGCTGATTCAGAAGTTTGGATTGGTTTAGTTTAAGGATTTTCAGAACTACAGTTATGAAAGCACCATTTATGGGGCTTGTCTTTAGATGGGTCAAATTGGGGTGTTTCAAAGGTTTTCATCATTTTCCTTTTCCATATCCTGGTTCCAAACTTTTCTTTGATTAGCTCTTTCCAGTAGCTTCAAGATAGAGATCCAAATTATTCTCTTTTATGGATGAAAAAATCAAGAGCTACTCCTTCAAATAATCTGGTTAATCTTACCACAGCGATAGTTCCAGGAATTTCATAAGAAGCAAGGGTGTAATAGACAAATTTAATGAAGCTGATTTGGTTGTACTCTACTTCTCCTGAAAATTTGGGCCATTCAGTTATAGGTGGTTGCAACTTCAGAGATTGTTTAAATTCTGTGGAGGGACTGGGTCTGTAAGATTCATACCTGAGAACACTGGGTATAGTGGGAATTCTAGGAGTAATGGAAAATATTTTAGACCTTGGCTCCTCTAAATTACTTACTAATTGTCAGCTGGCTATTATTAAGAACCAACTGACTAATCCATAAATAATTAAAATTAAAATAAATCAAATTAAAATGAAATATAATTAAATAAATACAACCTTAATTAATGAGAAAATTAGGAATATTATTAAAGAAACCAGTTCCTGGCACCCAGTTAGGTAGGTTCACCCACTGGAACCACCACCCAATTCCCACTCCTTCAGGTAGAACCATGGTTCACCTGTGTACCTCTCCTCATCATTTCCGCAATTACAGGCTTCTGACCAAAAATTCAGTAAGAAAACTATAAGTTTGTTTATTTCAGGAGTTATGGACAAAACACGCTTTTTTCCAAAAGCCTGCACATAGCTGGGGACCCTCTGCCAACATGGACACAACCCACAGCCCCATGGGTAGTCAAGCAACTACATTGTGCGGGTTCAAGGTGGTTTCTAACAAGAAACAGCCTCACAAGTAGTTGCTTGACTACCCAGTGTGGGCCCATGCTGGTTGCTACCAACCAGCCTCACAAGTAGTTGCTCAACTAACCAGCGCAGGCCCAAGATGGTAGCTACTGACCAGCCTTTCAAGTAGTCACTCAACTATCTTGCACAGGCACAAGGCAGTAGCCACCAACCGCCAGCCCTGATGGCAGTCAAGCGGCTACCTTGCGCAGACCCAGAGCCACCAGCCAGGCAGTTGCGCAAGATAACCAGCAGGCCTAAAGACTGCCCCCCTCTCCCAAAATGGAAACAGGGCTGTAGTTTACCTCCCACACACCCTAAATCCTTGTTCCACACCACATGGGGCCCAAAGAGAACCGCAATGTGGTGGGGAAAAACATGAGACTGCCCATGAAAAAGAAAAATCCGCAAAAATGGGCCCTGCACCCTATTTTTGGAGCTGTATCAATGGTTTTCAGGGCCCCTATTTTCAGCTTGCTACTAAACACAGAGAAACCTGTCAAAGTAGAGAAAAATAAAATAAATAAGAATATTAATATGACCAAAGAAGGCATAGTTAATCCATGAAGATTATTACAGAAATGGACTCCCCAAACCAAAATTGGAATTCCCTTGGAAACCAGGTGCATATTCCCACAATTACGCGCAAAAATTCCTGCAAAACAGGGCAAATATTCCCGCAAAACTGCGCGCAAATTCCCACAAAAAAACAGGCGCAAATTTCTACATAAAAGCAAGCAAATTCCAGCACACAAGTTCCTGCTCAAAAGTGCGCAAATTCCCACACAACCACACGCTTCTGAACTTTTTAAAAACTTTCCAAAATTTGTCAAGGAACCCATTTTCACAGCCAGGAACCCTATTCTTGAATGCATAGAAAATCATTTAGTCAGAGAGCCCACCTGAAAAATTATGCAAAAGGTCACGTGTGTTGTCAGCTTGCTAGTTGACAAGAGCAAACTGTCAAACAGAAAATAAATAATAAAATTAGAAGGAGTGGGGAATCCACATACATTATTAAAGAAATGGGTTCCCCACCTAAAAAAAGGTAGGGTCACTCACTGACCCCACCCTTGAATTCCAACTCCTTACATTTTTTCATAAATTTAGAAGAAAAGACCAATAAACCATGGCACCACAATAGCACCTTTTGGCCATTCTAATGTTTCACCCCTAATGCCATGTATAGGTTTCACACCTGAAATTAAGTCAAAATTGAGGTGTTGTGTATATTTTAGGAGTTACAGGCAGATTAGTGTTGTGTCACAATCCCCGCGCGCAGCCCTGCATTCATATAGAAAGGGTACACACGCCTGACACTCAGTACGCAGGTGCATGTCAAGAAACCCGCATGCAAAATGACTGCTGGCTGCAGATGATGGATTCCCGCACGCAGCTGTCAAGCCTGCACATTCCAACATGGATTCCTGCACGCAGCTGTCAAGACTGCGCATTCCAACATGGATTCCCTCACGCAGCTGTCAAGCCTGCGCATGTCAACATCAACTGTACTAATTCTAAAAGTCAGGTACCGCAAGCACATGCTACAACTTGCATGCATACATCATGAATATGTAACAAGTTGACTGACGGATGGGGAGATGCTTGAAACCTAAGAAAATTGAAAAAAAAATATGAAAATAAAAACATTAAAGCAAATAAATTGTGGGAAACAACAATGAAGGTTGGCACGTAAATGGGATTACCAAATCTTTATGAAACACAAAACACATCAAGAATTCTACCAAAAATTATTACAAATTAACAACATGTGCAGAAAATGGATTAAAATCTACAAATACCCACTTCTGCCCATGCCACTCTAAAGAAAGTAATAAAAAAATAATGAAATGTGTCTGAACAATGGAAATAACAAATAAACATTCAAAATACCTTCTGACAATTATTTCACCCCAAAATATTACACAGGCAAGGCTAGCCAGCTGACAGCACCCAGACTACGTGCCAAAATAGACTTAGCTAGCCTGATAGCCTCAGAACACAAGCACAAACCTCTCTACGTGCCCTGAGAAGGTCTTATTACGCTAGAAAGGTATATAAACAGCCCCTTTCAGATGGTTTAAACCTCAGTAATTTTTAAGTAATCAATCAAGACCCCATTCCATCTTTGATCAAGTGTTTATTCAAGATAAACAAGTGATTTATGGCCTCATTCCGATATTAGAATTATTAATTTTAAACCCATTGTTAATTCCATTGGAGAATATCAGCAATATACCCAATATTTGCCCTGAGACCCTTTCAAACATGAATTTCTGCAAGTTTTTTGGGGTGTCTGCTTAAATTAGTAAGTTATCTCATCCCTGCCTCCAGGCGTAAGTGCTGTGAGTCAGCCATTCCACCCGATACTCTTGAGTAAACCCCTTTTGAGTAATCACTTAGGACCTCACTGTCCCAAGGTATTTACACGGTTCAAGAGAACCCCTTGAAGAGAGGTTGTTATCCAATAAATATCCCCTGTTTGCATAAACTGTGGCCCCTCTTGAAAAATATATTTAAATCAATTTAATCAAACCAAACCACTCAAACTTTGCACTTGCTTCTAAATAAACCATTTGAGAATTTTACATAATTTTCTTGGAAATATTATTATTCCAACACCAATATCTCTTTATTCAGCTAAAGGACAGAAAAGTTCCTGGTATCAGTAAGCTGAAAAGTGAAAAGTATCCAACTACTGCATGTAGCTGCTGGGTCTGCTCCCCTCTAATCTCCCCCAAAATCAACAGATCCCCAAACTTCAAAGATCACAAAACATAATAGGAAGTTTGAGTAGAGTTTATTAAAAATCATCAAAATTCTCAGCAGGTGATGCACAATAAATAAAAACCCACTACTGATTAATTTAATCAAATAAAAGTAATACCAACCAAAGATATGTGCAGGATCACCAAAATGACAGATTAACACATTAACATATCCTGCAGCTAAAATGATGAACAAGTCCTACAGATCTGTGATCAGCTGATTGAACGCACCTTGAGGATGTGCAAGGTTTTCCCTGGCTGGCTTAATAGCCTCAGCCTTTGAGTCTTACCCTTTCTACACACCCTGAGAATGCTCTTGTTCACCCAAAAAGGTATTTATAAAGACCTTTGTTGGCTTATTTTCCCCCAGAGTTTACCAGGAATTTATTTATAACTATCAGACACTGTTTCATTTTTGATCGAGTACTTACAAAGAGATAAGAAATTGATTTATGACTTTAGTCTGAAGTATTAGTGTTACTTCCAGAAACACATCACCCTGATTCATCAAAGTTTAGTCAAGCAATCAACCACTCTTTCTCTGAAACCCTTTTCCTGAATCTGTGCAGGCCTTCTGTGAATTATTTCTCAAAATTGAGTTTTTCCCTTCCTGCCTTGGCCTGAGTGATTTTTTCCTGGCCATACTAGCTGGATAATCCCTTAAAAGGCACCCACCATTTTTCCAAGGTTCTTAAACTGCCCAAGGAGGCCCCTTGAAGAGAGGTTGCTTGTCTGTAAAGATCCCCATTAGTATAATACTGTGGCCCCTCTTTTATAAAATATTGAAAACCCTTTAACAAAACCATTTAAACCTTGCACTATCTCCTGAATTATTGATTATTTGAATTTTTTACCTGTTTATTTTGGGTAATATTATTATTCCTATACTATATCACTCTGTGTAGCTAAAGGACTGCACTGTTCCTTGTATCAGAGAGATGATACCTGTAGTGGGACCTGTACGGGGAATTTGAACCCCAAAGGGGAAATATTTGTCACTTTAGCATCCTGGGAGTGTGCAAAGAAGATACACAGGTTCCTAGCTTTGTTCTAACCTGCTCTCAATACAACAGGAACCCATAGAAACACTGTTGTATCCCAGGTAATAAAACGGTATGTAACAAGTCACAACCAGGGGCTTACTTCCTGATTAAGTGAGTGCAAATAGACCAATGTTGACAGAATAGCCTGAGACTAAAAATAATCCTTCAGACAAAGAGCCCCAGATCATGTGTCTAACCTCTGGCTTCAGGAAGCCATGGCTTATCTTTATACATATTAATTAAAAACCACCCACTTGGCTGATGCAATGAGGTAATTAAAGGCATGGAAACATGTAACAAGCGCCAATTATGATGACATAGGGATTTCCATACTCCTGTAATTACTAAAGCAGGTCTAAACAAACACATTGATGGTTCCTTGGCCTCAGAAATAGCCTGGGTCATCTTCCTTTGGCTGGTAAACAATCTGCACCATGAGGGGACCCAAACAATATAAATAAAGGCCCACAGCCATTCCCAGCTCATTCATTCCAGTCATAAAGTTATTATTGCTTCATTTATTTTTGTAATCAGCCATCAAACCCTTATAAGATATAATAGTGCGATCTTGGACCAGTTCCTCATAACATTTTAGACCAAAAATGTTGAATACCTATTTTTTTGGCAAAATTATCATTAAACCATTTGGCCTGCATTGGAACTAACCTCCAGCACCCTGAATGTTTGAATATTTCCCCATTCCTCAAGTATAAGTCTGTATCATGAACTAGTAAGTGATACTGCTGACTTGAACTCTTTATTCAGGTTTTAAATAAACCAATAACCAAGGAAATTATCTACAAACTTCTTGAAAGGAGTCCTTGTAAACCTCACAGAAACCAAAATTTCTTCTATATTTTCCTAAAAAGAAATATAAATTTGTTACAAAGGGCTCAACAACCCTGATAAGGTCTTGGAACCTCCTTTCAAATTTATTTCTAGCAATATATAAATAAATTTAGCCCTTTTAGCCAAAATATATCTCTGGCATTTCTTCCTATTTTCACTCAAAACTATCCATCACCTTTAGAAGCTAGAAGGAGTGAGTTCCTTCGAATCTAGGAGGCTGAAACAAATAGATTATTCCTGTTAAATTTAAGATCTATGAGATAATTCTTGATCATACCTAGTTTAAGTTCAAGTTTGTCGTTTAACAAGTCTATTTTGTTGATTAGGTGAGTAGAAAGTGTCTGGGTAGGTTTATTAACTTCTTCCTTAATCTTGTCCTAGTCTTTGGACCCTTTTAATTTCTGATTTACTGAGGATATCTTCTTTTTGGGGTATTTTTCCTTTAAGATGGCTAATTGATCCCAAGGATTCCGATTCTGCACATAGCATTCTACCTCTTTCCTGGGGATTAGCCTTTGAAGGGCTTTTTGTGATGTTTTTGCCAGAGATATTGCCCTTTTCACAGCTATCATGTCCTCCTGGGATAAGACCAGTTTGAACTATTCCCAGTGGTGGATGTGTTCTTTTACCAATTGCTTGATCCTCTCTTCCTAGGATGGGTCCAGCTGGGGTGGTGTAATTTGATCTGTAGCCACCATGGATGAGGTGTGGGGAAATTGATGAATCTCCAACATGAATTTGGTTGAGTTGGCGACTGCAATTGTTGCTGTTTTCTTGTGTGACACTGGGGTCACAGTTTGAGTCACCTCATTGCGATTTCAACTGGCATCCTTTCAGGTGTGCATTCTTCCAGGAAAAGATCCATAGGAAGGGGCTCTGCCACCTTTACGGGTGTTGCACCTGTTTTGAAACATTACGGAAAAAATTATTTAAGTTTTTTTGAAACTTTTGAAAAATAATAATAATATTTTTTTGTGTATTTAGTACTTTTGATCATTTCTTTCAATTCAATGAAGTTCAAATTTAAGGGTAATAGCCCTTGGTTGGGGTCAATACCATCCTTAGGGGATATTCCAAGGGGGTCCTGGTGAGTACCAATTAAATCTTTTGATAAATCCACATATTCACAGTTTTGGATGTGCTCTAACAGATTTTGCTCAATGAGGTCTCCAAATTCAAGCATAGAATCCACTAAAAAAGTTAAAAAATAAAAAAATAAAAAATAAGTTTTATTATATTTATTTTTATTTTTACTTATTTTTCATAATTTTATAAAAAAATATTCTAATACTCACTTTCATGATTTTTATTTTTATTTTTATTTTTTAAGAAATAAAACTGTTTCTGTTATATTTACCAGGCTTTATTTTGCCTTGGTAAATAATTAAAATTGATAATTCTTTCCAATTCAAGGTCCTTCACTTATATCAATTTTTGTGTGTAATAGAGAAGTTTTTTGAATTTTTGTTCAGGAGTCAAAGAATTGGGCACAAAAATGCAGATTGTTTCATCCTTTTTCTATTTCAGAAGATTTAAATAATGATTTATTAATTCCCAGTTGGTCTTTAGATCCACTGAAAAATTCAATAAAAAAATAATTTGTAATAAGCATTTATACTTATTTTTTCAGTAAAATGACTGATCCAAAGAATAAAGAATCAAATAAATAGTGATTTAGGGATATTCCTGGCCAGACCCCGAGTTTTCAGCTCCCTGATACCAGGAAACTTGCAGTCCTTTAGCTACAGATAGTGATGAAGTGATGGAATAATAATATTCCCAAAAATAAGCATGCAAAAAGCTCCAATAGTAAATATATTAAAAGCTAGTGCAAGGTTTATGATGGTTTTGTTAAAATGTTTTCAATATTCTATGAAAGAGGGGCAACAGTTGTATACTACTGGGGATCATTATAGCAAATCTAACTCTCTTCAGGGGATCACTTTGGACTGTATAAACCCCTGGAATAATCGGAACCTTATTGAATTACTCAAGATGGAATTATTATTCAGCTAGTTGGTGAAAATGGCTGGGAAATTCAGCACAAAAGCCAAGGCAGGAAGGAAAAAAACTTAATTCTTTGAGATCCTGATGGGTTTTAGCTGTGATTGGAAGTGCCTTCTGTCATTCCATTGTTGATCAAATCTGTTGTGCAGAGCAGTCATATCTGCTGCGTGTGGGGCAGGATCTGCTGTGTGCAGGAATTTTCTAAGGGCATCTACCAATATCTTGGTAAGTTAGCTTGATAAGACAATTTATCAAGGATTTTTTTATTGAACCACCATTGTGTGCTCAATAGGGCTTGATAGCTATTGAATTGACAAAATCCTTGACAAGGATCCATAAATTTACAGATCCTTGTTGAGGCTTGAATAGCATAATTCTTTCCAGCCCCACTCTAATTTTTCTGCCCCTGCCCTCCCCCTCCATAAACATCATACACCTACAACCCTCATCCCCGTTTCATTGATCATGAACAACTTCACATCATCCACTCCCCAATCCCTTTATCCCCCACCCCATCCCATCCTGCTCTCAACGGGTGAGGTTGCACTACCAAACCACCACCCCAAACCCTTGTTGAGCAGGAATTTGTCAAAAAAACAATGGTGGGAACCATTCCCCAACTCATCAGTAACTGTTTTGCAGGTCCAATGTATCGCAAAAAGGGTGAAAAATTGGGTCTCAACAGTTATCCACCCTTCATGCCTCAAAAACTTGTCAAAGTTGTCAAGGATTTTGCTGAGATAATGTTAGATTCTCTAATTGATGCATGTGGTGGAAATCAGAGGCGCAGGGGCTGCATTTAGGGATTCAGGGATGCGTGTGTGAATTTTGACAAAAAACATTTCTGCGTGTAACTCCTAAAATATACACAAAACCTCAATTCTGACAGAATTTCAAGTGTGAAACCTATACGTAAAGACATGTGTGAAAAATTAAAATGGCCAAAGGTGTCATAGTGGTGCTGTGACTTTTGGTTATTTTTTTTAATTATTTCAAATATGAAGGAGTAAGAATTCAAGGTTGGGGTCAGTGAGTGACCCTACCTAATTTTGGGTGGGGAATCCAGATATGCAATAGTATTTTGGAATAACTACCCCTTCTTTAGCCTATAAATTATTTTATTTATTTATTTTATTTATTTATTTTATTTATTTATTTTATTTATCTATTTTATTTATTTATTTATTTTATTTATTTATTTTATTTATTTATTTTATTTATTTATTTTATTTATTTATTTTATTTATTTATTTTATTTATTTATTTTATTTATTTATTTTATTTATTTATTTATTTTATTTATTTATTTTATTTATTTATTTTATTTATTTATTTATTTATTTATTTTATTTATTTATTTTATTTATTTATTTTATTTATTTATTTTATTTATTTATTTTATGTATTGATTTCATTTATTTATTTTATTTTATTTATGTTTTATTTTATTTTTTCCTCCTTTGAATGGTTGCTCTGTGTAATTAGTAAGCTGAAATTTTCTTTTCTTTTCTTTTCTTTTCTTTTCTTTTCTTTTCTTTTATTTTCTTTTCTTTTCTTTTCTTTTCTTTTCTTTTCTTTTCTTTTCTTTTCTTTTCTTTTCTTTTCTTTTCTTTTCTTTTCTTTTCTTTTCTTTTCTTTTCTTTTCTTTTCTTTTCTTTTCTTTTCTTTTCTTTTCTTTTCTTTTCTTTTCTTTTCTTTTCTTTTCTTTTCTTTTCTTTTCTTTTCTTTTCTTTTCTTTTCTTTTCTTTTCTTTTCTTTTCTTTTCTTTTCTTTTCTTTTCTTTTCTTTTCTTTTCTTTTCTTTTCTTTTCTTTTCTTTTCTTTTCTTTTCTTTTCTTTTCTTTTCTTTTCTTTTCTTTTCTTTTCTTTTCTTTTCTTTTCTTTTCTTTTCTTTTCTTTTCTTTTATTTTATTTTCTTTTCTTTTCTTTTCTTTTCTTTTCTTTTCTTTTCTTTTCTTTTCTTTTCTTTTCTTTTCTTTTCTTTTCTTTTCTTTTCTTTTCTTTTCTTTTCTTTTCTTTTCTTTTCTTTTCTTGTCTTTTCTTTTCTTATCTTATCTTTTCTTTCTTTTTTTTTTGAAACCGAATTTCTTTTTGAAATATATATATATATATGTATGTATATAAAATAAAAAAATGAAAATATAAAAAAGTAAAATGTAAAATTTGCAACCCTGCAGTTGCAAACCGGCACAAAACACCATTTTAAACCCATCTGAGTTGCAAATGGTTATATATATATATATATATATATATATATATATATATTGAAATGTGTTTTACCCTTTTTTTTAGCTATCATTAATTTTTATTGATTTACATAAGAAAATAAATAATAAAAAACCCCAGAAATCTGCATTTCATTTGCTAGAAAGTGCCATCAAAGAGCACTTGCCCAATTTATGGCCAAGCTCAGGTCAAGCTCCTACCAAGCTCAGGTCAAGCTCTGACCAAGCTCAGGTCAAGCTCCTACCAAGGTAAGGTCAAAATTTATTAATGCTCCAATGCACAGTTGCTGACTGGGCAAAATTTACAGTGACTGTGCACAATGCACAGTCACTATGGACAATTCATAGTGGCTGTGCACAATGCACAGTCACTATGAACAATTCATAGCGACTGTGCACAATGCACAGTCACTATGAACAATTCATAGCAACTGTGCAAAATGCACAGTCACTGTGCGCAATGCAAAGAAACTGTTCACAATGCACAGCAACTGTTCACAATACACAGCAACTGTGCACAATGCACAGCAACTGTGGAAAATGAACAGCAACTGTGCACAATATGCAGAAACTTTTTTTAATTCACAGAAACTGTGCACAATGCAGAGAAACTCTGGACAATGCAAAGAAACTATGCAAAATGCACAGCAACTGTGTACAATATTTATCCAAGCTCCAATGCACAATGCACAGTGACTGTGCAAAATATTTATCTAAGCTCCAATGCACAGTTGCTGTGCATTGGGAACAGTTGCTGTGAATGTTGCACAGTTGCTGGGCATTGTGCACAGTTGCTGTGAATGGTGCACAGTTGCTATCCATTTTACGCACTTTCTTTGAATTGTTCACATTTGCTGTGTATTGTGCACAGTTGCTGTGTATTGTGCCCAGTTGCTGTACATTTTGAACAGTTGCTGTGCATTTTGAAGATTGGCTGTGCATTGTGCATAGTCACTTTGCATTTTGAACAATCACTTTGCATTTTGCACAGTTGCTGTGCATTGTGCACAGTCGCCGTGCATGTTGCATTGTGAACAGTTGCTGTGCATTATGCATGGTGTATTGTGCACAGTTGCCATGCTTGGTGCATTGTGCACAGTTGCTGTGCATGGTGCATTGTTCACAGTTGATGTGCATTGCTCATTGTGCACAGTTGCTGTGCATTGTGCATTGTGCACAGTTGCTGTGCATTATGCGTTGTGCGCAGTTTCCATGCATTTTGCACAGCCACTGTAAACAAAACACATGTTTGAGAATTAAAATGCCTTCAACCAGATATTGGACAGAGGTTCAACCAGAGCTTCCTTGATAGCACTTGCTAGCAAGTGCCATCACTTTTTAACCTTCCTGTTGGAGTGATGGATGGTTAAAACCACACCAGAATGGATCATGGATGGTTACACGCACTCCAGAATGGATGATGGAGGCTTAAAACCCCTCCAGAATGGATGATGGAGGCTCAAAACCCCTCTAGAATGGATGATGGAGGCTTAAAACCCCTCCAGAATGGATGATAAAGGCTCAAAACCCCTCTAGAATGGATGATGGAGGCTTAAAACCCCTCCAGAATGGATGATGAAGGCTTGAATCCCCTCCAGGATGGATAATGAAGGGTTAAAGCGCCTCCAGAATGGATGCTGGAGGATTAAAACCCCTTCAGAATGGTTGTTGGACAGTTAAACCTGCTCCAGAATGGATGATGGAGGGTTAAAACTGCTCCAGAATGGATGATGGAGGGTTGAAACCCCTCCAGAATGGATGATGGAGGGTTAAAACTGCTCCAGAATGGATGATGGAGGGTTGAAACCCCTCCAGAATGGATGATGGAGGGTGAAGCCCCTCCAGAATGGATGATGGAGGGTTAAAACTGCTCCAGAATGGATGATGGAGGGTTGAAACCCCTCCAGAATGGATGATGGAGGGTGACACCCCTCCAGAATGGATGATGGAGGGTGAAACCCCTCCAGAATGGATGATGGAGGGTGAAACCTGTCAGCTCTCGGATACCAAGAACCTTGCAGTCCTTTAGCTACAGAGAGTGATAAAAGAATTTGGAGCAATAATATTCCAAAGAATAAACACTTTACCTCTCCAATAATAGTATAGTAAGAGCAAGTGCAAGGTTTAATTGGTTTGGTTATAAATGTTTTAAATATAATATAAAAAGAGGGGCCACAGTAATATACTACTGGGGGTCTTTACAGACTTGGCAACCTCTCCTCAAGGGGCCTCCTTAGGCAGTTTATAACCTTGGAATGAAGATGGGTGCCTTCTAAGGCCTTATCCACTAATTTGGGCGGGAAAAACAGCACACAAACCCAGAGCAGGAAGGGAAAAACTTACTTGGGAAGTAATCCACAGAAATCCTGCAAAGATTCAGGTAAGAAGCTTCAGAACAGATGGGGTTGGTGGCTGGTTCAAACTTCTGGTTGTTGGTAGTTATTTAGAAAATAATAATAATAATACTTCAGACTAGATCATAAATCACTTGCTTTCCTCTTGATAAGCACTTGACTAGTAATGAAACAATGTCTGATTGATAATAATAATATTTCTGATAACTGATAACTGATTAGGAGCAAAAGGGCAAAGAGGGCCTGTTTAAATATTCCTTTTTGGGTGCTTGAGGGCCTCTAGAAGGGGTATTAGCCATGGGATGAGGCTAGGGGGGCAGTCAGGGCAAGATTGGCACGTCCTCAAGGTGCTGTTAGCCTGCTGGCCTTAGATCCGTCAAGGAACAGCTCCTTTTTAGCTGCAGGATCTGTTAATCAATAGATTAGTCATTTTGCTGATCCTGCACTGATCCTCAATTTGTACTGTAAGTACTGGTCCAAAGTGAGAAGACGTGGATGTTTATTGATTTTCCATCTTCTGCTGATCCTGTATGTAATTTTTAATAATTTTTACGACCACTCCTTATGTAGTTTTGTGGTCTTTGAAGGTTCTGATCAACTCATGTCGTGGTGAGTCTGGATCTTTATTTAATTAATAAGAAATACTAAAAATTAGTTAATAACTAATTTTAATTGATTTTGAAGGTTTTTAAACTATAATCTATGCTTGTGTGGCAGCTTTACATATGTAGTGTAGATCCTACTATATTGTAGCTCCTCTGAGCGGTACCTGGCTGTCAGACTGATCACTGCAGGCTAGGCGCGGGGATCAGTCCATTCAGATGCGCTCGGGGACTTATCCGCTGCTCAGATGCGCGCGGGGGACTGATCCGCTGCGCGCGTGACTAGGTCACGGGATTACCTGCACGCGGGAGGGATCAACTGCGCGGGAGTTCAGCGCTTTAGGGATGCGGGGCTGCATGCGGGAGTTTGCATACGCCGGAGTCCAGCGCTGTAGGGATGCGGGGCTGCGTGCGGGAGTTGGCGTACGCGGGAGTCCAGCGCTGTAGGGACGCGGGGCTGCGCGCGGGAATTGTGAAAAAACACAATTCCCCGTGTAACTCCTAAACTACACACAACACCTGGATTTCAACTGAAATTTAGGTGTGAAACCTATACATGACATATCATGTGAAATATTAAAATGGCCAAAAGGTGTCATACTGGTGCCGTGGTCATTTACCATTTTATATTAAATTAATTAAGAAATATAAGGAGTAAGAAATATAAGGAGTAAGAATTCAAGGGTGGGGTCAGTGAGTGACCCTACCTTATTTTGGGTGGGGAATCCATTTCTGCAATAATATTTATGGATTTCCTACTCCTTCATTTTATAATAATTTTATTTATTATTTTTTGTTCTTTTTATTTTTGTTAATATTTTTGTTGCTTTGTCAGGTTGCTCTGTGCTAAGTAGCAGGCTGACAAAACCCCTCCAGAATGGATGATGGAGGGTTAAAACCCCTTCAGAATGGTTGTTGGACAGTTAAAACCGCTCCAGAATGGAGGATCGACTGTTAAAACCCCTCCAGAATGGATGATGGAGGATGAAACCCCTCCAGAATGGATGATGGAGGGTGAAACCCCTCCAGAATAGATGATGGAGGGTGAAACCCCTCCAGAATGGATGATGGTGGGTGAAACCCCTCCAGAATGGATGATGGAGGGTGAAACCCCTCCAGAATGGATGATGGAGGGTGAAACCCCTCCAGAATGGATGATGGAGGGTGAAACCCCTCCAGAATGGATGATGGAGGGTGAAACCCCTCCAGAATGGATGGTGGAGGGTGAAAGCCCTCCAGAATGGATGATGGAGGGTGAAACCCCTCCAGAATGGATGATGGAGGGTGAAACACCTCCAGAATGGATGATGGAGGGTGAAACACCTCCAGAATGGATGATGGAGGGTGAAACACCTCCAGAATGGATGATGGAGGGTGAAACCCCTCCAGAATGGATGATGGAGGGTGAAACCCCTCCAGAATGGATGATGGAGGGTGAAACCCCTCCAGAATGGATGATGGAGGGTGAAACCCCTCCAGAATGGATGATGGAGGGTGAAACCCCTCCAGAATGGATGATGGAGGGTGAAAACCCTCCATAATGGATCATGGAGGGTAAAAAACCCTCCAGAATGGATGATGGAGGGTAAAAAACCCTCCAGAATGGATGATGGAGGGTAAAAACCCCACAAGAATGGATGATGGAGGCTTAAACCCCCACAAGAATGGATGATGGAGGGTTAAAACCCCTCCAGAATGGATGATGGAGGGTTAAAACCCCTCCAGAATGGATGATGGAGGGTCAAAACCCCTCCAGAACGGATGATGGAGGGTCAAAACCCCTCCAGAACGGATGATGGAGGGTGAAACCCTTCCAGAATGGATGATGGATGGTGAAACGCCTCCAGAACGGATGATGGAGGGTGAAATCCCTCCAGAATGAACAATGGAGGGTCAAACCCCTCCAGAATGGACGATGGAGGGTGAAACCCCTCCAGAATGGATGATAGAGGGTTAAAAATGCTCCAGAATGGATGATGGAGGGTTAAAACTGATCCAAAATGGATGACAGAGGGTTAAAACCCCTCCAGAATGGATGACGGAGGGTTAAAACCCCTCCAGAATGTATGATGGAGGGTTAAAACCCCTTCAGGATGGTCGCTGGACAGTTAAAACCGCTCCAGAATGGATGATGAAGGGTTAAAGCCCCTCCAGAATGGATGATGAAGGGTTAAAACCCCTCCAGAATGGATGATGGAGGGTAAAAACCCCACAAGAATGGATGATGGAGGCTTTAACCCCCTCCAGAATGGATGATGGAGGTTCAAAACCCCTCCAGAATGGATGATGGAGGGTTAAAACCCCTCCAGAATGGATGATGGAGGGTTAAAACCCCTCCAGAATGGATGATGGAGGGTTAAAACCCCTCCAGAATGGATGATGGAGGGTTAAAACCCCTCCAGAATGGATGATGGAGGGTTAAAAGCCCTCCAGAATGGATGATGGAGGGTTAAAACCCCTCCAGAATGGATGATGGAGGGTTAAAACCCCTCCAGAATGGATGATGGAGGGTTAAAACCCCTCCAGAATGGATGATGGAGGGTTAAAACCCCTCCAGAATGGATGATGGAGGGTTAAAACCCCTCCAGAATGGATGATGGAGGGTTAAAACCCCTCCAGAATGGATGATGGAGGGTTAAAACCCCTCCAGAATGGATGATGGAGGGTTAAAACCCCTCCAGAATGGACGATGGAGGGTTAAAACCCCTCCAGAATGGATGATGGAGGGTTAAAACCCCTCCAGAATGGACGATGGAGGGTTAAAACCCCTCCAGAATGGATGATGGAGGGTTAAAACCCCTCCAGAATGGATGATGGAGGGTTAAAACCCCTCCAGAATGGATGATGGAGGGTTAAATCCCCTCCAGAATGGATGATGGAGGGTTAAAACCCCTCCAGAATGGATGATGGAGGGTTAAAACCCCTCCAGAATGGATGATGGAGGGTTAAAACCCCTCCAGAATGGATGATGGAGGGTTAAAACCCCTCCAGAATGGATGATGGAGGGTTAAAACCCCTCCAGAATGGATGATGGAGGGTCAAAACCCCTCCAAAATAGATTACAAAGGGTTAACAGTCACTGTGGATTACAAAGGGTTAAGAGTCACTGTGCACCTTGCACAAGCACTGTGCATAATTTGCAGCAACTGTGCATTGTGCACAGTCATTGTGCATTTTGCAAAGTTTCTGTGCATTTTGCATAGTTGCTGTGCATTGTGCACATTTTCTGTGCATTCTGCACAGTTGCTGTGCATTTTGCATAATTTCTGTGCCTTGTGCACTGTTGCTATGCATTGTGCACAGTTGATGTGTATTTTGCACAGTTGCTGTGCATTGTGCACAGTTTCTGTTCATTGCACACAGTCACTGTGAATTTTGCATAGTCACTCTGCATTGTGCACAGTCACTCTGCATTGTGCATAGTCACTGTGAACCAAAAACATGTTAGAGAATGAAAATACCTTCAACTAGAGATTGGACAGAGCTTCAACCAGAGCATTCTTGATGGCACTTGCTAGCATGTGCCACTACTATTTTTGTGTTGAAAAAAAAGAAAAACAAATCAAAACTAAAAAAATGAATTGAATTAAAACTATAACTGTAATAAAAATCTAATGAAATAAAATCAAATAAATAAATAAATAAATAAAGGGCATTATTTTTCTCACTCGTCCAACCCTTTATTTCATGCACTTTGACATTGGCGCACAGTCGCGCCCTTTTGGTATTTCACGCAAAAATACTTTATTTCACACAAATTTCAAGAATTCATTTTTTTTTTGAATTATGACTGCGCAATATTGTAGCAGGGATTCTAAAAACACTAATCAAAATTGTTGGTATTTTGAAGGCATCAGAACCCCTTCAAAAATGCAATCAAAAAATGAAAAATTCTGTAACAACACATTTTTGCATGGGTTTTTGAATCATTATTTTGGCTATTTTAGTTGGGTTTTTTTGGGTAATTCAGCTTCAAGAACTTTTCAAAAACAATAATAGATTCTTCATTTTTTCATTTTTACATATTTTTTGGATGTATTCTTTCACCTTGAAAAATTCCTTCAAAAAACACAAAAAATCAAAAAAATCAAAATTCTTTTTGAACATTTGAATCCTTTTATTTTCCATTTTATTTTATTTTTTTGGGCAATTCAAGCTATCAAAAAGTTAAAAAACTATTTCAAGAGTATTTGTATCTTTCTTTCAGATTTTTTTGATGTATCATTTTACCTTAAAAAATTCCTTCAAAAAAGCAAAAAATTCAAAAATTTCAATTTTCTAATTTGACTTTTGGATCCTTATGTTTTCCATTTTGACTTATTTTGTTTGGTGTTTGAAGATTTGAGAATTGTAAGAGATTTATTAGAGATGCTTTTCAAAAAAATTTTCAGGATTTTTGGATTTCATTTTGGACCTTTAAAAATTCCATCAAAAAACCAAAAAATTTGATTAATTCACTCTTCTTTGAGCCCTTCACATGCATATGTTCAATATGACTAAAGTTTTTTCCCAGGACCACAACCCATCTTGGAGCGCCCCAATTATCTTATAAACCACCCCGTTGAACCTTTCCACCCTCCCATCACCCCCCACCACACCATCCCACTACCATACCATACCACACCACATCACACCATACCACACCTACCATACCACACCATAGCATACCACACCATACCACACCACACCACACCACACCACACCAAACCACACCACACCACACCACACCACACCACACCACACCACACCACACCACACCACACCACACCACACCACACCACACCACACCAAACCACACCACACCACACCACACCACACCACACCACACCTTTTCAAACTACACCACCAACCACTCATCAAAACAACTTAACACTCCAGATACTTCCAAACAAGAAAATCTCTTTTTCCAATGGCTCAAGAAAACATCCACCCACTTTTCAGAAATGTTTCAACTGTTTTTCCAGGCCAATCCTCCATCATCTCATCTAATAAAACTAGTGACTCAAATTCTTCTTTCTCCCATTCATCTACTCAAAATCTTTATTCTACTCCTCCGGACCCTCCTCCTGAGCTATCATATAATCAAAAGGAGGAGCTGGTTGAGGCTATCCAATCATTGGCAAAGTCCCATGGATATTCCATATCTACCAGAGTATCAAATTGCAAGAATCAGGATTACACTTTCCAATTTGATAAATCTGGGGAATATAAACCCAGAAAAGATACCTCCAAATTAAAAAAAAAAAATCAAGAAAGACCAATTTTTGTTTTAGGTTATCAGGGAATTTGTCAAACAAATTTGGTTTTTGGTTGGTGAAGGTTATATTTCCAGAGCACAACCAACCACCTTCCATTGATCCTTCCACTCATCCCATCCACAGAAGAATCCAAGGGGAGCAGAAGGAGGTGGTTGAAACATTATCCAAAGCAGGATTTCCCCCTTTAGTAATTCTCAACTCTCTTATACAAAACTCATCATCACCTATCCATTAAAATCTCCCTACAATTTATAGCAAAAGATCCCAAATACAAGAAAATTCCCTCAATGGCAAACCTCCTGTGGAATCAATCATACTGGAACTCAGGAATTCTTCTTTTTACTACAAAATGAACAATGTGGATGGTCAAATTACTTCATTATTTATTTCACACCCTGATTCCATGAAACTTCTCAACCTTTTCCCTAATGTCATTATGATGGATTGTACATATAAAACCAACAAATTTGGAATTCCCCTTCTTCATATTCTTGGGATAGAAAATTCTGCTAGAAGCTTCTCAGTTGCATTCTGTTTCTTATCTCAAGATAAAAAACAGAAATATGATTGGACCCTGACTCAACTTCAGGAAATATTCAAAGATAAAGAACCTAGTGTGATTTTGACAGACAAGGAACAAGCACTTATTAGCTCAATAAAATCAGTTTTCCCTTCCTCTCATCATTTTCTCTGTGCCTGGCACATTTTAAAGAATATTAAAACTAATTAAAGTAAGCAATTTAAATCTAAAGATGAATGGACCTATTCCAGAAACAATGGAATCATTTGATCTATTCAAAATCTGAATCAATCTATCACAAAAACTTCACCAAACTTTCTCTGTTCTGGAATCCTCCCACATCTGACTACCTTCTTGAAAACTGGATTCCTCCAAAACAAAAATTTTTCTCCTATTTGGCAAAAAAATAATTTCACTTAGGATAAACAAGTACATCAAGAATAGAAGATTCTCACTCCTACATCAAAAGATTCATCAATTCTTCTATTGGATCTTTCTATAATGTAGTTCAAAAAATTTACAGTTCCATCAACATCCAAACCCATGAGAGAGCTATTGAAGCCTCTCAGCAAGAATTCAAGCATCTGATTTGTTTTCCTCACTGTGTGGATCATCTTTATGGAAAGATCAGCCACTTTTCCCTCAAAATCATTCATTCATCTCATCAATTTCATGATTCTTCCACCAATTGAAAGAACTGTGATTACTCTTCTGAAATGGGTTTACCATGTGTTAAAAAAGTCAAATTGGTCATCAGAAAGGGTGAACTCTTCCAACTTGATGATTTTCCTCCTCAATGGCGTGTCAGAGCTCCCAGCTCAATAAGTTTTTCTCTTTTTTTTTCAAGAATCAGGCTCAAATTAATAATGTCCTGATTGTTTTGACTTTCCTTTCTCCAGTTAACTGTTGTCAGCTCTCTGATACCAGGAACCTTGCAGTCCTTTAGCTACAGATAGTGATGAAAATACTGGAATAATAATAATTATTATTCCAAAAATAAACACTTAGAGGCTCAAATAAATAATGTAATAAGAGCAGTTTCAAGGTTTAATTGGTTTGATAATAAAAGGTTTTCAATATGTATATAAAAGAGGGGCCACAGTATTATACTACTGGGGGTCTTTACAGACAAAGAAACCTCTCTTCAATGCGCCTCCTTAGGCAGTTTAAAAACCTTGGAATGAAGATGGGTTTGTTAGAAAGGGCTTATTCCACTAATGGCCGGGCATAACAGCACACTGTCCTAGCCAGGAAGAGAAACACTCACTCTGATCACTTTATGACGAGAATCCTGCAATAATAGGAAGTGTTTCAGAGCAGATGGGGTGGATTGCCTGACTAAAATTCAAGGGTTGATTGGATTTAAGAAATGAATAATAATACTAAAGACTTGGTCATAAATCACTTGCTTAGACTCTTCATAAGCACTTGACTAACAATGACACAGTGTCTGATTGATAATAATAATTTCTGGTAAACTGATGATGGAATAATGGATCCACAAAAACATCAACTCACCTCTTACTCAAAACTTCCATCTCGGACTAGCCTCAGATGAAGATCATGCTCAGTTCTGCCAACTCAACATCAATTATCAATCCACAATTGGATTTCTAAACCATCTCTCTCAATATACTCGTCCGGATATCTCCTTTGCCGTCTCCAGTCTTGCAAGGTTCAATGCAAAACCGGGTCTCACCCACTGGAAGGAGGTCCGCAAGGTATGGAAATACCTCAAGACCACCAAAGACTTCAAGCTCACTCTGAAGTGTGACTCAACCAAAGATATCATCTTGGGCTATAGTGATGCCATGTGGGGTGACAATCCCACGTCTTGCAAATCTCAAACCGGGTATATAATATTACACTACGGTAGCCCGGTTCTCTGGAACTCATCAAGACAGCAGAACATTACGTATTCTTCAACTGAATCTGAACTCAACGCCTTACTTGACTGTTACCTCAAGTTAAAGTGTATTACTCACTTTGTTGATGAAATCAACGGCTCCCCCTCTAACAAACCAGTGATATATATAGATAACAAAGGATTAGAGGATAAAATAAAGAAATTTGGCTCACATTTGAAGTCATGACACATTGATATTAAAACTAAAGGACTGCATGAAGACTTTTCCCTCACTAAATTTGACCTGCGGCTGGTTCCCACTAACAAAATGATAGCAGACCCGTTGACTAAAGCCACCTCTGTCAGAGCTCTTCAACTTCTCCAGGAATCAATTTTTCACCCCAAGTCTGACCAACGCTAAGTTGCTAAGTCGACATCACCTCACCAGTCACGAGGGGTGTTGAGTATTTTGAGTATTCTCCCGCTTTCATCCTCTGCACGCTTAAGCACTTTCTCACTCATTCTGCCCGCGCCTCTGGGCGCAGGCGTGCACCAAGTCTAAGACGGGGACCTGAATGTTGAGACAACCATTGACCTCTTATTTTCCTCTTCTCCTCTGCATCTTTACTTTCCTCTTCTTCTCTTCTGCAGCTCTTCTTCTTTTCTTCTTTCTTTCTCATACACTTCCTTTTCTATTGTCTTCTATTTCCTTTCTCAATCTCATCCTCAATCTCATCTACGATCAACAATCAACAAACCGCTTGACTCAAATACATCAATCTATGACTGGTAAGGTGACAATCTCCTCAACAAGACCTCATCAAACTCATCTGACCTCATGCCTTGATTAGCTCTTCTCCATCTTCACTCAAATCCTATTTCTTTCTGCTCTCTCATTGTCTATTTGTCCTAGATCTACCTCAACTCAAGCTGTCTGATCAAAAAACGCTCATTGATCTATGCTGTAGGGCTCTACACCTCTATTTCCTTGTCCATCTCTCCTTTCTCAAAGTCTCTTTCTGATATGTCCTTTTTTTGATCCTCCTTGTCTTTCAGCCTGTTGGTTATAAGTTCTCAAGAATTCAATTTTGTCTTATTAAATTATTATTCCAAGAATAAACGCTTAGAAGCTCAAATAAATGATTTAACAAGAGCAGTTGCAAGGTTCAATTGGTTGGGTATTAAATGGTTTTCAAGATAATATGAAAGAGGGGCCACAGTATTATACTAATGGGGATCTTTAAAGACTAGAAACCTCTCTTCAAGGGGCCTCCTTAGGCAGTTTAAGAACCTTGGAATAAATATTGGTGCCTCAGAAAGGACTTATTCAACTAATGGCCAGGCTTAACAGTACAAGCGGCCTAGACAGGAAGGGTAACACTCACTCTGAGCACTTTACCACCAAAATCCTGGAATAATTGGAAGGGTTTCAGGGCAGATAGGGTAGATTGCTTGACTAAACTTCAATGGTTGATTGTGTCAGCTCTCTGATACCAAGAACCTTGAAGTCCTTTAGCTACAGAGAGTGATAAAAATGCTGGAATGATAATAATAATTATTATTGCAATAATAAATGCTTAGAAGCTCAAATAAGAGCAGTTGCAAGGTTTAATTGGTTTGGTAGTAAATGGTTTTCAATATAATATAAAAGAGGGACCACAGTATTATACTACTGGGGATCTTTACAGACTAGCAACCTCTCTTCAAGGGGCCTCCTTAGTCAGTTTTTAAGAACCTTGGAATAAATATGGGTGCCTCAGAAAGGACTTATTCCACTGATGGCCGGGCTTAAAAGCACAGGCGGCCTAGACAGGAAGGGTAACACTCACTCTGAGCACTTTACCACGAAAATCCTGGAATAATTGGAAGGGTTTCAGAGCAGATGGGCTAGATTGCTCGACTAAACTTCAATGGTTGATTGGTTATGAAGGTAAAATAATAATACTGCAGACTAAGTCATAAATCACTTGCTTATCTTCATAAAAGAACTTGATTAACAATGACAAGGTGTCTGATGGAAAATAAATAATTCCTGGTAACTGATTAACTTTTTGGATCCAAAGAGGTCTGTATAAATACCTTTTTGGGGTGATTTTGATCTTCTCAGGGCACGTAGAGAGGGTTCTGCTCATGGGCTGAGGCTTGCAAGCCAGTCAGGGCTGGATTAGCATTTCCACTTGGTGCTGTCAATCAGCTGTCCTTAGATCTGCTGGATTTCTGTACTATTTTAGCCACAGGATCTGTTAATCTGTTATGGCGTAAATTTTATCATTCTGTACTCATCCTTCATTTTTACTATTGATATTGCTTTGCAGCGTGCAGATTTGGATGTTTACTGACTGTCATTTATCTGCTGATCATTTAGATAATTTTTAATAAATTTTATGAACACTTCTTGTAGTGTTTTGTGGTCTTCAAATATCAAGATCAGTGGTTTACGTGGTAGTCCTTGATCTTTGATTTATTATTAAAAAGTGGTCAAAATTTAATTTTCATTGATTTTATTTAAGTTTTGATCTTTTTAGATCATTATTAATGCATATGTTTGTTTGTTACATTTACTAGGCAACCCCAACTAGGTTGTAGCTCTTCTGAGCGGTACCTGGTTTTCAGATTAGTCACGACTGATCCAGGCGCAGGGATCAGTAGTACAGATGCGCGCGGGTTAAGATCTGCTGCGTGCGTGGCAGAATCAGCTGCGCGCGGGTCTCTAGTACGTGGGATCCTGCTGCTGCTAGTAGGTAGGGTTATGTAATGATGCGGGGCTGCGCGCGGGAATTGTGACATAACACATTTCCGTGTGTAACTCCTAAAATATACACAACACCTCAATTCTGAGTGAATTTTAGGTGTAAACCTTATACATGACAATACGTGTGAAATATTAGAATGGCCAAAAAGTGCCATACAGGTGTCATAATTTTTAGTACTTTTCCTTTAATTATTTTAAAAATATAAGGACTTGGAATTCAAGGGTGGGGTCAGTGAGTGACCCTACCTACTTTTGGGTGAAGAATCCATTCTCGTAATAATATTTATCAATTTCTCACTCCTTAATTTGTTAATTGAGTTATTCTTATTTTTCATATTTTGTGTTACTTTTTGACAGTTTTGCTCTGTATATAGTAGCAAGCTGACATTCCCCCGCTCCAAGACATGTCTATATCTGAAAAAAGAATTGGGCTAATGCCTCCTGTTGGCTCTGTAGTTCCTCAGGTGTATAGGGCCGTCAGGGATATTATGTTCAGGCAACCATTCATCTTTATCAGCTGATTCTCCCTTGTATCTAACCAGGTAAAGTCTGATGTCTTTTCCATTGATCCTATCTTTCTTATCCTTAAGGATCCTGCTAATTTTACCTTTTTCCTTTTCAGGTTCTTCTGTAACAGGTATTGCAGGTGAAGGAGTATTTTCTCCATTCCTTGGGTGGTAGTGTTTGATGAGGCTTACTGGGAAGACTGGATTTTTCCTAGAAAGCTCATCACTGAGGATTAATTCCACCACATTTTTACCATGAAGTTTATTAATGTTGAAAGTTCCAACAAAAGCTGGTCTTAGCTTCATATTTCCACCCAAGTTGGTAAGGTTAGTGGTAGAGATCAAGACTTGATCACCAATCTTGAAATTAGGTTCCTTATGGGTTTTATCCCATCTTTGCTGGTTATACTCCACAGCATCTTGGACACACTTCACAGCATTTTTGTTCGCTTCATCTATCATCTTTTTGAAGTCAAGTGATGTAGGGTGAATATTGGTTAGCTGGTGATTAATGTTATCCTTGGGTATTCTAGGAATCCATCCTCTTTCCAGTATGTACGGTGCTTCCTTGGTGTTAGAGTGCTTGCTACTGTTTTAGGCCATCTCCAGTGCAGGTAAAAGGCTAACCCAATTGTGGAAAAAACCATCAGAATTCTTGTACTCTAGTCCAAATCCACAGAATCTCCTGAGCATGTCTTCCAGGGTCTGAATCATCCTCTCAGCTAATCCATCCGTCTGAGGGTGATAAGCGGTAGAGAAAGCTATGGTGGTTCCAAGCATCTCATGTAGATTCCTCCAGAGCTCAGAGGTGAATTTAGGATCTCTGTCACTGATAACAATCTTGGGAACTCTGAAATCAGCAATGAGTTTGTTCCAAAATAATAGTGCAACTTCCATAGCAGTGTCTTCCTTGTGATTAGGTAGGAACTTTGCTTTCTTGGAGAACCTATCCACAATGACCAAGACTAGGTTGTAGGATTAGGCTCCTCCTGGTGGTAGTCCAGTTACAAAGTCCATATTGATTATCTCCCATCTTTTCTTGGGTTCAGCAATCGTTTGCAGTAGTCCAAACCGTTTCCCAGTAGTCCTGTTGGACTTCTGACAAGTTTCACAACTGGTAACGTACTGTATAGTGTATTCTCTCCAATTAACCCACCAAGCAGTTTGTTTAACCTTATCCAAGGTTCTATCAGCAGACAAATGGCCAGATGAGCAGTTATCATGGCACTCATCCAGAACATGTTTGATATGGTCATCCTTAGTTAAGACTATGACACTTGAATGTTGATGCCTATAGTATACCAGACCATCCCATATTGTGAACCTTGCGGCTTTGTATGGTTTCAAAAGAGGTTCAGGTAGGCTATTGATCAATTTGAGAGGTGGAGAAGTACTTTCCATAATAGTGATCAGAGTCTTAATGCCAGAACTGTAAGCTTCTTTGATAGAGTTGAACAATGATTCATTCAGTTCACAAACGTGGATACCCATTATAGGAGCTTCAATGTTTAACCTGTTAATATTAAGGATAGGGAAGATGTCATTATCCTCTGGATCATAGGCAGGGTTACTTGGGTCATTGGGTATCACATTCCTGCTTAAACTATCAGCATTCTGATGTTTAGTCCCAGCTTGATGAACTATGTTCATCTGTCCTCTGTACTGTTGTATAGCTATCTGCCATCTCAACATATGCCTGCTAGGGGTCTTCATGTTCATCAAGGTTCTGAAAGCGTTGCAGTCAGTAATAACAGTGAAGTTGGTGCCTTCTAAGTAATAATTGAGTTTCTCTAGGGCCCATACTAAGGCCAGGCATTCCATTTGGCTTGCACCGTACCTTTTATCAGTATCTTTAATTTGTCTAGATATGAAGAGTATAGGTTTTTACACTGGTTTATCATCTTCTATGACTTCCTGGTGTAAAGCAGCTCCTTGCCCTTCCATGCTGGCATCTATTTAGAGCTTGAAAGGTTTAGAGTAATCTGGCTGGATCAGTACTGTGGCTGAAGTCATTGCCATTTTGAGTTCCTCATAATTATTAACTCTATCATGAGTCATTTCAAACACGGTGGTGTTGTTGCAGATCTCATACAAACATTTTGTTAGAAGAGCAAACTTTGGTAAATACTTCCTATAGGAGCTGCAGAAGCTGATGAAGGATAGGAGTTCAGTTTTATTCTGCGGCATAGGCTAATTCATTACTGCTGCTATCTTGTTTTGGTCAGAAGCTAAGGTTAGTCCAGAGGCAATTTGTCCTAAGGCTTTGAGTTCCCCGTAGCCAAAGTTTCACTTTTTGATTGATACTTTCAATCCTAAAGCAGAGATGGTTTTGAGGACAAGCCTCAATTTCTCCATGTGAGTATCTCAATGATCAGAGTAAATGATAACATGATCAATGTATACCATCATCCATCCCTGTCCGATGAATAATCCTTGGACTGTGTCCATCATCCTTTGAAAATTAGAAGGAGCATTTTTAATACCAAAAGGCATCCTGAGATACTCATAAATTCCCAAATGACTGATAATTCTCATGAATTTCCGGCTATCAGGGCTGATAGGTATTTGGTGAAAACCTTTCAGCGTATCCATGGTGGTTATGTACTTAGCCTTGGACAGGTTATGTAGAGCGTGGTCAATTCTTGGAATTGGATAATAATCAGCTTGATTGTAGTTGTTAAGCATTCTAAAATCTCCAACCATTCTTGACTTATCATTGTGCCAAGCTATAATTACTGGGGTAGTAATATCCACTTGTTCATTGTGGCCTACTTTCCTTAAGACTTGTAAGTCAACCAACTCTTGAATATGGGTTTCCAGAGCAGCTCTGGATTTTGGACTCAAAGGGTAAGCAGTTCTCCTGAGATTAGGTGGATAAGGAGAATTAATAGTTAGAGTTAGGATCATATCATGTCCTTTGATGTTACCAATGGGGTGATCTTTGGTACAGAAAGCATTCTGATTTTCAAAGCATACTTGTAGGATATCCCGTTTCTGTTCTTCATTGAGAAGGGAATTCAAAGAAGCTTGAGAGAAGTATTCCTGATTGAACTTCTCTAAGTGTTTTTCATAAGTTTAATCAGAAGTTTGAGCATTGACATGACATATTTGGAACTTCTTATTCCAGTCTCCTCCTACAGTGAAGTATCTACCTTTTCTTTGGAATACATCAATACCATAAAGGCAAAGAGAATCATTCCCAAGGATAAAATAATCACATACTCCGTTTTGGAGAACTACAAATTCAATGTTCAGTTTGAGTGATCCTTTAGAGTGAGGGAGTATGATATCAGAAGACCATACTCCAACAGCATTGAGAGCACAATTACAACTGCCAAACTTAGCCTGAGGTACTGGTAGTAAGTTCAGTTTCCAGTTTGGTTCTTGTTTTTCCAGATAAGTTGAACCAACACAAGAGCAAAAGGCTCCACTGTCTAGAAGTAGCTTAACAGGGGAACCTTGGATTAAACCAGTAGCATAGCATGTTTTGCCTAAAGTGTAACTTTTACCGGCAGAAGGTTTTAGAGTCAAAACCTTAGCCTCAGAGATTTGGTGAATCTTCATGTTGGGATTCCATTTTTGAGGTAAGTTAGAATCCTCATTGACGGAATTTATGTCCAGAGAAGACTCAATACTACCTTCAATAACATTGATAGGGTTATTGATTATTAGATCACAATCAGAGACTGATCTGTTGTAAGACTCCAAACAGTGCTAGGCCGTGGCAGTTCTGTGGAGGGGAAAGGTGCTGTTTAGGCTGCCCTCCTGAGTGTTACAAAAATATTTAAATGTAACCAAGATCAAGGTCCAGAACCTGGTAAATGAGGAATCAAGGAGTAGAGGATAAAGATGATAATAGTTTTGTAGCAATGGAACAGCACTATCTGAGACAAGATTATGCAGGGAAAAACTTCAACAAAAGAATTTAAAGTCCACTTAGAGTTCAAAGAACAAAAGCTTTTGTATTTAAACAAGGCCCACACGCTAATAACTCTGGTTGTCAGCAGAAGATTGGGGATGATCAACTCAAACACAAGCAACCTCCAGGTTCTCAATGAACCTGCCCAACTCTCTGCAATCAAGCACTTGAAGGGTACCAGATAACTGTGGGTGGCTGTACAGGACAAAGCACAATGTTTAAGAAGCTCTAAAGCAAACAGTAGCTGATTTGAAGCAAGGATAACCTCAACACTTCTCAAGGGACTCAAGAGTAGGCTGGCAGAATGCAACTCCAAAGAAGCTAAGGGGAGGTATAACACTCCAGGTCTTAAGCTTAATAAGACCTCTTCAATCAATCGTGATTGGCTCCAGAAAGGTGATCAGGGATCAGGACCATTATGGTCAGAGAAAGGGATCAAGGAGTGGTATAACACACTCAAAAATTCCAACAGACAGAATTTTTCTTCAACCAGAAAGGCTATTGGTTGGTGATAAGGATCAAGGATCAAGGGTTTGAGTATGGAACCTCAAGGATCAAGGGTGTGCTGATTTCATGCTGGATGATTCCATGCTCCAATGATGGATCCAAAAGGCAGGGGAGAGCCCCTCCTTATATGGGCATGAGGCCCTGTTAGACTATGTACAACGGATTCTACAAATAGAGCAAAAAAGGAAAGAAAATCATGTGGTCACTCGCGTCCGTCTGTGGATGGGCGCACGCAACAATACCGGAATCACCCACCCCTTGTCCCAAGGCGGACGGGGTCGGAAAGGGAAATGAACCAGACCGCCGCAGATGTCCGCGGGCGGTAGTTGACACTCTTCACCCCTTGTCCAAAGGCCAAAGTGGGTGGGAGAGCCCCAGGAAAGGTGATGGATGAAGTTTGTGGGAGCGTGGATGGGCGGATAGGAGATTGGCTTGAGACTGTTGAGTAAATCCTGAAAGGCTTGAGATTCACGACTGATAGATTGTGTGAGACGGGAGATTTGAAGGATCCAAGGATTTGACAAATGCTTAGGGGTGCGGTCGGGATGGATTTGGTAAATCATGGATGAGCGCCGCGCGACGACAAAGATGAGGACGCGCAACAACAAAGATGAGGATGCGCAATCACAATGGCGGAGATGACGAGCAATGCACAACGGCAAGGATGATGAGCAAAGCGGATGAAGACACGCGACGCGAAAAGCGCGCGGACAAAGGACGCGCAATGATGATGGTTTGGATGAGCCTGAGGATAAGTTGGTTTTTTTTTTTTGATGCCAGACGGTACGTTTGCACAACAGTTTATGGATTTATGTCTTAAGGCGGCCAGGGTGTCCATGATCGGGCACCACACCGTCAGTATCATCAAGGTGAGGGTCAGGATTGTCATACTCTTCTCCTTCAATAAGATTAATCCTTTTCCTAGGTAGAGGACAATCAGGTTTTACGTGTCCTGTTTGGTTACAGTTCCAACATACTTTCTCTTTTGATTCTGGAGTCTTCTTGACTTCCAAAGTAGATGGATTAGTAGCAGGGGATTCCTTAGTTTTGGCGGTTTATTCTTCCCTGTTCCTAGCGTTTTTTTTTCCCTTGGAGGTCTATTGACCCTTTTGTCAAGACCATTCATATCAATAGTCTCTTCCAACACACCTATTAAGGTGGAAAGATCTGAATCCATAGGCATTCTAAACCTTACACTGTGGCTGATTTGTCCAGGAAATAAGTTGAGGAGTCTTTCATTGACTTCTTCTTTATCAGCATCAGGATAAAAACAGTCCAACCTCTTTTTCTGGTCTAAGCACCACTTATGAGGTTTGTCCTTGGATGGATCAAACTGGGAAGTTTCAAAATTTTTCATCATCTTTCTTTTCCAAATCCTGGTAAAAAACTGAACTTTGATCAATTCTTTCCAAGAATTCCAGGATAAAGATCCAACTTCTTCTCTTTTATTAATAAACCAATCAAGAGCTACTCCTTCAAATAATCTGGCCAATCTTACCACAGCTATTGCATCAGGGAGCACATAAGAAGAAAGAGTATAGTCAATAAATTTGATGAAACTGACATGGTTGTATTCTCCTTCTCCAGAGGCTTTAGGCCATTCAGCAATGGAAGGAAGTATCTTCAAAGCCTGCTCCATTTCAGGAGTAGGACTGGGTCTTAAAGACTCATTCCTAGTTATCCTGGTTCTGTAAGGAACACTAGGAGTACTGGTGAACCTGGCAGGTCTAGTTTCTTCTAGGTCAATGACCGGAGAGTTAGTAGAGTTGGTTTTAAGATCTCTAAGATTATTCTTAATCATACCTAACTCTAAATCAAGTTTGTTGCTTAATAAGTCAATTTTGTTAGTCAGATGAGCTGAAGGAGTAGGACTAGTTTTCTTAACTTCTTACCTAAGTTGGTCTATGGTTGCAAGAATATCTTCCTGAAGAATTGATTGGTTGTCATCAATATGTTTCATCAGGTCCAACTTACTAGCTCTTATACTATCCTTGATTTGTTGTATTTCCAACTCATTAATTCTCATAATCTGAGACTGAGTTTCAATCACTCTAAAAATACTTGAACTTAATTTGTCCAATTGGTGATAAACTTTGTCAAAGCATTTGCTAATAATACTCAAATTGTGAGACACATTTACAGAAAAGCTATTAAGAGCTTCTACATCTAATTGTGGTACACCTTTTTCCACTTCTGGGCTAAGGATATTATGTTTTCCCAATCCTTTGGGTTCCTTAAATTCTGATGGGCTGAGGACCTCTTATTTTTGGGGTCCTTTCCCTTTCAGGAAGCTAACTGATCCCAAGGATTCCATTTCTGCACGTAGCCTTCTTCTTCTTTCTTTGGGATGAACCTTTGCAGAGAAATCTAAGGTTTCTTTGCCTGAGAAATGGCTTTTCTCATACCTGATTGATCCTCCTGGGTCTGAGCCAACCTGAATTGTTCCCAATAGCTCACGTGCTCTTTCACTAACACTTTGACCCTTTCCTCCTTGGTTGAGTACAGCTGGGGTGGCGTAGGAGGACCTGTACCCTCCTGGGATAACCTGGTGGGCACCAGAGGGCTCTCAAACATTCTGTTGGTTGGGTTGGCGGCTGTGGTCGTCGCAGTCATCATCCCGCGTGATGCTATGGTCATGGGTTTGAGTACCCTCACCGCGCTTGCAACTGGAGTCCTTGCGCGTACAGGTTCCTCCAGGTAGAGATCCATATGACGGGGCTCTACCAGTTGCATGGGTGTTGCGCCTATTTTGATACATAGTACCAAAAAAAATGTGTAAGTCTTTTGTCAAAACTTTGAAAAAAGACTTTCAAAATCATAAAAATAATATTTTTTGTGTGTTTTATATTTTTAATAATTTTTACAAATATTTTGACTTACTTAGAGTTAAATTCAACGGTACCAACACTTGGTTGGGATCACAACTATCCTTGGAGGGTATTCCAACGTGGTCTGAGTGAGTTCCAATCAGATCCTGGGATAAATCCAAGGGCAAATCCAATGGTACACTGTCTGGGAAGTCCTCTAGGAGGTCCTGGTCAATGAGATCACCAAAAACAAAATCCACTGAGATGGATAAAAAAATATAAGTTTAATATAATTTTTTGTATTTTTCTGTGATAAGGTGTTTTTAGAAAAAAAAATAATCACTTTTATCATTTTTGGGTTTTTCTTTATCTTCAGGATTATTTATTTTATAAATATAAAGCTTCCTTTGATAAATCTTCCACTCCCTATGTTGCCTTAATAAAGAATTGAAATTGATATTTTTTTTCAAGCTTGGGTTCTTTGTCTTTTATAATCTTCTGCTTTTAATAAAGCAATTTCTCCTGTTGTTGCTCAGGAGTTATAATAACAGGGACAAAGTTATGGAGTTTTTCTTCTCTTTTCTTTTTAAGAAGGTCTAAATAATAATTGATCAATTCTCCGTTGGTCTTAAGATCCACTAGAGAAACAAATGATCAAAAATATATGTTATAATTACGTTAACTTATTTTTCAAAATAAATAGACTGGTCCAAGGAATAAATAATTAAAAATTCATTATTTAAGGATATTTCCCAGCCAGAACCCCAGTTGTCAGCTCTCTAATACCAGGAACCTTGCAGTCCTTTAGCTACAGAAAGTGATAGAAATGCTGCAATGATAATAATTATTATTATTCCAATAAAAAACGCTTAGAAGCTCAAATAAGAGCAGTTGCAAGGTTCAATCGGTTTGTTAGTAAATGGTTTTCAATATAATATAAAAGAGGGGCCACAGTATTATACTACTGGGGATCTTTACAGACTAGCAACCTCTCTTCCAGGGGCCTCCTTAGGCAGTTTAAAGAACCTTGGAATAAATATGGGTGCCTCAGAAAGGACTTATTCCACTGATGGCCGGGCTTAACAGCACAAGCGGCCTAGACAGGAAGTGTAACACTCACTCTGAGAACTTTACCACAAAAATCCTGGCATAATTGGAAGGGTTTCAGAGCAGATGGGGTAGATTGCTTGACTAAACTTCAATGGTTGATTGGTTATGAAGGTAAAATAATACTACTGCAGACTGAGTCATAAATCACTTTCTTATCTTCATATAATCACTTGATCAAAAATGACACGGTTTCTGATTGATAATAAATAATTCCTGGTAAACTGATTGACTGATTGGATCCAAAGAGGTCTGTATAAATACCTTTTTGGGGTGATTTTGATCTTCTCAGGGCACGTAGAGAGGGTTCTTCTTGTGGGCTGAGGCTGGAAAGCCAGTCAGGGCTGGATTAGCATTTCCACTTGGTGCTATCAATCAGCTGTCCTTAGATCTGCTGGATTTCTGTACTATTTTAGCCACAGGATCTGTTAATCTGTTATGGCGTAAATTTGATCATTCTGTACTCATCATTTATTTTTACTATTGATATTGCTTTGCAGCGTGTAGATGTGGATGCTTACTGATTGACCTTTATCTGCTGATTATTTAGATAATTTTTAATAAATTTTATGAACACTTTTTGTAGTGTTTTGTGGTCTTCAAAGATCAAGATCAGTTATTTACGTGGTAGTCCTTGATCTTTGATTTATTATTAAAAAATGTTTAAAACTTAATTTTCATTAATTTTATTTAAGTTTTGATCTTTTCAGATCATTAGTAATGCATATGTTTGTTTGTTACATATACTAGGCAACCCCAAGTAGGTTATAGCTCTTCTGAGCGGTACCTGGTTGTCAGATTAGTCACGACTGATCCAGGCGCAGGGATAAGTTACTACAGATGCGCGCGGCGTAGGCTCCGCTGCGTGCGTGGCAGATTCAGCTTCGCGCGGGTCTCTAGTACGTGGGATCCTCCTGCTACTAGTATGTAGGGTTATGTAATGATGCCGGGCTGCGCGCGGGAACTGTGACATAACACATTTCCGCGTGTAACTCCTAAAATATACACAACACCTCAATTCTTAGTGAATTTTAGGTGTAAACCCTATAGGTGACAATACGTGTGAAATATAAGAATGGCCAAAAGGTGCCATACAGGTTTCATAATTTTTAGTATTTTTCTTTTTAATTATTTTAAAAATGTAAGGACTTGGAATTCAAGGGTGGGGTCAGTGAGTGACCCTACCTACTTTTGGGTGAAGAATCCATTCTCGTAATAATATTTATGTATTTCTTACTCCTTACTTTGTTAATTGAGGTATTGTTATTTTTCATAGTTTGTGTTACTATTTGACAGTTTTGCTCTGTACATAGTAGCAAGCTGACATTCCCCTGCTCCAAGATATGTCTATCTCTGAAAAATGGTTTTGGCTAATGACTCCTGTTGGCTCTATAGTTCCTCATTTGTATAGGCCTATTCATTACTGCTTCTATCTTGTTTTGGTCAGCAGCTAAGGTTAGTCCAGAGACATTGTGTCCTAAGGCTTTGAGTTCCCTGTAGCCAAAGTTACACTTTTCATTGATACTTTCAATCCTACAGCAGAGACGGTTTGAGGACTAGCCTTAATTTCTCCATGTGAGTATCCCAATGATCAGAGTAAATGATAACATCATCAATGTATACCATCATCCATCCCTGTCTGATGACTAATCCTAGGACTATTTCCATCATCCTTGGAAAATGAGAAGGAGCATTGTTAATACCAAAAGCCATCCTAAGATACTCATAAATTCCCAAATGACAGGTAATTCTCATGAATTTCCGGCTATCAGGGCTCATAGGTATTTGGTGGAAACCTTTCAGCATATCCATGGTGGTTATGTACTTAGCCTTGGACAGGTTATGTAGAGCGTGGTCAATTCTTGGAATTGGATAATAATCAGCTTGGGTGTAGTTGTTAAGCATTCTAAAATCTCCAACCATTCTTGACTTATCATTGTGCCAAGCTATAATTACTGGGGTAGTAATATCCACTTGTTTGTTGTGGCCTACTTTCCTTAAGACTTGTAAGTCAACCAACTCTTGAATATGGGTTTCAAGAGCAGCTCTGGATTTTGGACTCAAAGGGTAAGCAGTTCTCCTGAGATTAAGTGGGTAAGGAGAATTAATAGTTAGAGTTAGGATCATATCATGTCCTTTGATGTTACCAATGGGGTGATCTTTGGTACAGAAAGCATTCTGATTTTCAAAGCATACTTGTAGGATATCCCGTTTCTGTTCTTCATTGAGAAGGGAATTCAAAGAAGCTTGAGAGAAGTATTCCTGATTGAACTTCTCTAAGTGTTTTTCATAAGTTGAATCATAAGTTTGAGCATTTACATGACATATTTGGAACTTCTTATTCCAGTCTCCTCCTACAGTGAAGTATCTACCTTTGCTTTGGAATACATCAATACCATAAAGGCAAAGAGAATCATTCCCAAGGATAAAATAATCACATACTCCGTTTTTGAGCACTACAAATTCAATGTTCAGTTTGAGTGATCCTTTAGAGTGAGGGAGTATGATATCAGAAGACCATACTCCAACAGCATTGAGAGCACAATTACAACTGCCAAACTTAGCCTGAGGTACTGGTAGTAAGTTCAGTTTCCAGTTTGGGTCTTGTTTTTCCAGATAAGTTGAACCAACACAAGAGCAAAAGGCTCCACTGTCTAGAAGTAGCTTAACAGGGGAACCTTGGATTAAACCAGTATCATAGCATGTTTTGCCTAAAGTGTAACTTTTACCGGCAGAATGTTTTAGAGTCAAGTCCTTAGCCTCAGAGATGTGGTGAATCTTCATGTTGGGATTCCATTTTTGAGGTAAGTTAGAATCCTCATTGACGGAATTTATGTCCAGAGAAGACTCAATACTACCTTCAATAACATTGATAGGGTTAGTGATTATTATATCACAATCACAGAGTGATCCGTCAGTATCATCAAGGTGAGGGTCAGGATTGTCATACTCTTCTCCTTCAATAGGATTAATCCTTTTCCTAGGTAGAGGACAATCAGGTTTTATGTGTCCTGTTTGGTTACAGTTCCAACATACTTTTTCTTTTGATTCTGGAGTCTTCTTGACTTCCAAGGTAGATGGAGTAGCAGGAGATTCTTTAGTTTTGGCAGTATATTCTTCCCTGTTCATATTATTTTGTTCCCTTGGAGGTCTATTGACCCTTTCATCAAGACCATTCATATCAATAGTTTCTTCCAATTCACCTATCAAGGTGGAAATATCTGAATCCATAGGCATTCTACACCTTACATTGTGGTTGATTTGTCCGGGAAATAAGTTGAGGAGTCTTTCATTGACTTCTTCTTTATCAGCATCAGGATAAAAACAGTCCAACCTCTTTTTCTGGTCTAAGCACCACTTATGAGGTTTGTCTTTGGATGGATCAAACTGGGAAGTTTCAAAAGTTTTCATCATCTTTCTTTTCCAAATCCTGGTACCAAACTGTAATTTGATCAATTCTTTAAAAGAATTCCAGGATAAAGATCCAACTTCTTCTCTTTTATTGATTAACCAATCAAGAGCTCCTCCTTCAAATAATCTGGCCAATCTTACCACAGCTATTGCATCAGGGAGCTCATAAGAAGAAAGAGTATAGTCAATAAATTTGATGAAACTGACATGGTTGTATTCTCCTTCTCCAGAGAATTTAGGCCATTCAGCAATGGAAGGAAGTAGCTTCAAAGCCTGCTCCATTTCAGGAGTAGGACTGGGTCTTAAAGACTCATTCCTAGTTATCCTGGTTCTGTAAGGAACACTAGGAGTACTGGTGAACCTGGCAGGTCTAGTTTCTTCTAAGTCAATGACCGGAGAGTTAGTAGAGTTTATCATAAGATCTCTGAGATCATTCTTAATCATACCTAACTCTAAATCAAGTTTGTTGCTTAATAATTCAATTTTTTTAGTCAGATGAGCTGAAGGAGTAGGACTAGTTTTATTAACTTCTTCCTTGAGCTGGTCTATGTTTGCAAGAATATCTTCCTGAAGAATTGATTGGTTGTCATCAATATGTTTCATCAGGTCCAACTTACTAGCTCTTATACTATCCTTGATTTGTTGTATTTCCAACTCATTAATTCTCATAATCTGAGACTGAGTGTCAATCACTCTAAAAATACTTGAACTTAATTTGTCCAATTGGTGATAAACTTTGTCAAAGCATTGGCTAATAATAGTAAAATTGTGAGACACATTTACAGAAAAACTATTGAGAGCTTCTACATCTAATTGTGGTACACCTTTTTCCACTTCTGGGCTAAGGATATTATGTTTTCCCAATCCTTTGGGTTCCTTAACTTCTGATGGGCTGAGGACCTCTTCTTGCGGTCCTTTCCCTTTAAGGAAGCTAACTGATTGCAAGGATTCCAGTTCTGCACATAGCCTTCTACTTCTTTCTTTGGGATTAACCTTTGCAGAGAAATCTGATATTTCTTTGCCTGAGAAATGGCTTTTCTCATACCTGGTTGATCCTCCTGGGTCTGAGCCAACCTGAATTGTTCCCAATAGCTCACGTGCTCTTTCACTAATACTTTGACTCTTTCCTCCTTGGTTGAGTCCAGCTGGGGTGGCGTAGGAGGACCTGTACCCTCCTGGGATAAGATGGTGGGCAACAGATGGCTCTCCAACGGTTTGTTGGTCGGGTTGGGGGCCGTGGTTGTTGCCGTCGCCGTCCCGCGTGACACTATGGTCACGGATTCGAGTCCCCTCATTGCGCTTGCAACTGGACTGCTTGCGGGCACGGGTTCCTCTGGGCAGAGATACATATGATGAGGCTCTTCCAGTTTCACGGGTGTTGCGCCTATTTTGATACATAGCACCAAAAAAAATGTGTAAGTCTTTTGTTGAAACTTTTGAAAAAAGACTTTAAAATTATGAAAATAATATTTTTTGTGTGTTTTATATTTTTAATAATTTTTTTTAAATATTTTAACTTACTTAGAGTTAAATTCAAAGGTACCAACACTTGATTGGGGTCACAGCTATCCTTGGAGGGTACTCCAACGGGGTCTGAGTGAGTTCCAATCAGATCCTGGGATAAATCCAAGGGTAAATCCAATGTTACACTGTCTGGGACGTCTTCTGGGAGGTCCTGGTCAATGAGATCACCAAAAACAAAATCCACTGAGATGGATAAAAACAAAAAAAATATAAATTGAATATTTTTTTGTATTCTTACGTGTTAAAGTGATTTTTAGAAAAAAAAAATCACTTCTATTATTTTTGGATTTTTCTTTATCATCAGGGTTATTTAGTTTATAAATATAAAGCTTCCTTTGATAAATCTTCCACTCCTTATGTTGCCTTAATAAAGAATTGAAATTGATAATTCTTTCTAGCTCAAGTTCTTTGTCTTTTATAACCTGCCGTTTATAATAAAACAATTTCTCCTGTTGTTGCTCAGGATTCATAATAACAGGGACAAAGTTACAGAGTTTTTCTTCTTTTTTCTTTTTAAAAAGGTTCCAATAATAATTGATCAATTCTCCGTTGGTCTTAAGATCCACTAGAAAAACAAATTATCAAAAATGTGTTTTATAAGTATGTTAACTTATTTTTAAAAAGAAATAGACTGGTACAAGGAATAAATAATTAAAAATTAATTATGTAAGGATATTTCACGGCCAGACCGCCAGTTGTCAGCTCTCTGATACCAGGAACCCTGCAGTCCTTTAGCTACAGAGAGTGATAAAAATGCTGGAATGATAATAATAATTATTATTCCAATGATAAACGCTTAGAAGCTCAAATAAATGATTTAATAAGAGAAGTTGCAAGGTTTAATTGGTTTGGTAGTAAATGGTTTTCAATATGATATAAAAGAGGGGCCACAGTATTATACTGCTGGGGATCTTTACAGACTAGCAACCTCTCTTCAAGGGGCCTCCTTAGGCAGTTTAAGAACCTTGGAATAAATATGAGTGCCTCAGAAAGGACTTATTCCACTAATGGCCGGGCTTAACAGCACAAGCGGCCTAGAAATGAAGGGTAAAACTCACTTTGAGCACTTTACCACGAAAAGCCTTGAATAATTGGAAGGGTTTCAGAGCAGATGGAGTAGATTGCTTGACTAAACTTCAATGGTTGATTGGTTAATAAAGGTAAAATAATACTACTGCAGACTGAGTCATAAATCACTTGCTTATCTTCATATAAGCACTTGATTAACAATGGCACGGTTTCTGATTGATAATAAATCATTCCTGGTAACTGATTAACTGATGGAATAATGGATCCAAAGAGGTCTGTATAAATACCTTTTGGGGTGTTTTGGTCTTCTCAGGGCACGTAGAGAGGGTTCTGCTCGTGGGCTGAGGCTGGCAAGCCAGTCAGGGAAAGATTAGCACCTCCACTTGGTGCTGTCAATCAGCTGGCCTTAGATCTGCTGGATTTCTGTACTATTCTAGCCACAGGATCTGTTAATCTGTTATGGCTTAAATTTGATCATTCTGTACTCATCCTTCATTTTTACTATTGATATTGCTTTGCAGCGTGCAGATGTGCATTTTTACTGATTGCCCACCATCTGCTGATCATGTAGATAATTTTTAATAATTTTTATGAACACTTCTTGTAGTGTTTCGTGGTCTTCAAATATCAAGATCAGTGATTTACATGGTAGTCCTTGATCTTTGATTTATTATTAAAAAATGTTTAAAACTTAATTTTCATTAATTTTATTTAAGTTTTGATCTTTTTAGATCATTAGCAATGCATATGTTTGTTTGTTACATATACTAGGCAACCCCAACTAGGTTGTAGCTCTTCTGAGCGGTACCTGGTTGTCAGATTAGTCTCAACTGATCCAGTTGCGGGGATCAGTTAGTACAGATGCGCGCGTGGTAGGATCCTCTGCGTGCGTGGAAGAATCAGCTGCGCGCGGGTCTCTAGTACGCGGGATCCTGCTGCTACCAGTAGGTAGGGTTATGTAATGATGCGGGGCTGCGCGCGGGAATTGTGACATAACACATTTCTGCATGTAACTCCTAAAATATAAAAAACACCTCAATTCTGAGTGAATTTTAGGTGAAAACCCTATAGGTGACAATACGTGTGAAATATTAGAATGGCCAAAAGGTGCCATACAGGTGTCATAATTTTTAGTATTTTTCTTTTTAATTATTTTAAAAATATAAGGACTTGGAATTCAAGGGTGGGTTCAGTGAGTGACCCTACCTAATTTTGGGTGAGGTCTCCATTCCTGTAACAATATTTATTTATTTCTTACTCCTTACTTTGTTAATTGAGGTATTGTTATTTTTCATAGTTTGTGTTACTATTTGACAGTTTTGCTCTGTACATAGTAGCAAGCTGACACCAATATAACAATGGGTTTTCAAAATCAAGGAAGACCTATTTTCCTTTCAGATTATCTGGTAATTTTTTCAAAGGGTGATGATAAATTCACAACTCCAGTTGTGTGGTAGTTGTGTAGGACCCCACACAACCTGTGGGAGTTGTGTAGGGCCACACAAAACCTTTGGGAGTTGTTTAGGGCCCCACAAAACCTGTGGGAGTTGTGTAAGGCCCCTCACCGCGTGCCGGCTCATACACCACTCCAAAGGTTTGTTCCAAACATGTGCAACCCCTTGGGGGCATATACCCCCCATAATGGGCATTGTGGATTTTTTTAACCCTGTAAACAACCACTTAGACCAGTGTAAAGGGGTGTACAACCCCCCTTGGGTTGTTCAATAATTTAATTCTTTTTATTTTATTTTATATTTTATATTTTTATTTTTTTTTTGACCAAAAAAACAACAGTTTTTGATTTTTTGTTTGATTTCCGTTTTTTTTATTTAGTTTATTTTGGTTTTTTTTAAGCCAGCAATTCTTTTAGTTTTGTGGCACAGAACACAACTAGATTTGAGTTATGTACAAGCCTGCACAACACATTTGAGCCGTGTAGCATGCCACGCGGCCCATTTGAGTCCTGTAGCATGCCACACGGCCCATTTGAGTTGTTTAGCATGCCACACAGCCCATTTCAGTTGTGTAGCATGTTACACGGCCCAGTTGAGTTGTTTACAGGACTCAAAGAGTTGTGAATTTAACATTACCCTTTTTCAAATGATGGTGTCTCCGGCTGGTAAAGTTATTTTTCAAGACCACAAACATCTGCCTTCCAATGATACTTCCACTCATTGCATTCACAGATAAATTCATAAGAAGAAAGATGAGATGGTTGAAACTTTAACCAAAATTTGAGTCCCTCCCCCTTAAATATTTTGAATTCTTTTATAAAAAAACTCCTCATCTCCTGTCCATATCAATCTCAATACTTTTTAAAACAAAAGATCCCAAATACAAAAAAGATCTCTTGAAGGGAAATCATCCATCAAATCCCTCAAACTAGAAATCAAAAATTCTTTTCTTTTTCTACAAAATGAAAAATTTGGATTTTCAAATAACTTCTTTCTTCATTTCAAGTACTAATTTGATGGAACTTCTAACAATTTTACCTCTCTTATGATGATGGACTGTACATAAAAAACCAATTTTGGAATTCCTCTTCTTCATATTTTTGGGGAAAAGTGTTTTTCAATAAGTTTCTCAGTTGCCTTCTGTTTTTTAACCCAAGAGAAAAAAGAGCACAATGAATGGGCCTTCACTCAAAATTCTGGATGTTTTAGAAAATTGAGAACCCAGTTTTATTGTTCCATAAAAAGAACAAGCACTCACCAGTTTCATTGAAAAATCTTTCCCTTCGTGTCATCATCTTCTTTTTCTCTGGAATATTTCCAAAAATATTCAAGAAATTGCAGGAAGCACTTCAGATCTGAAGATGAGTGGAAGCCGTTCCAGAAAAAGTGGAATCAGTTGGTCTATTCCAACTCCGAATCAAGCTATCAAGAAAACTTTCCCAAACTTCCTCTTGTCTTGAATCCTCTCACTTCTGAATATCTTCTTGAGGACTGGATTACTCTCAAAAAAACACCTTTCTCCTATTTCAACAACAAACAATTTCACTTTGGAAATAAAATTAACTCAAGAATGGAAGAACTACACTCTCACATTAAATTTTTGAATTCATTTATTGGCTCTTTTTCTAATGTAGTTCAAAAAAATTCAATTCCATCAACATCCAAAACCATGAGAGATCTATTGAAGGCTTTTAGAAACAATTCAAGCATCTCATTTTTTTACCTCACTGTGTGTAACATCTTTGGAAAAATCAGCCAATTTTCCCTCAAAGAAATTCATTCATTTCATCAAGTTCCTGAATCTTCCATCACTTTTAACAATCTTTATTACTTTTCTTACATGGTTATACTATGTATTCACAAAGTGAAATTAGCTATAAGAAAGGGTGAACTCTTCCCAATGAAGATTTTCACCCTCAATGGCATGTCAAATCCACCTTCACATTAAGATTTTTTCAATTTTCTTTTGTATTCAAGCTAAAATGAATGATTTCCCGATTTATTATTATTTTGCTTTCTCCAGTTAACTCCAAACCCTGATTCAACTGAAGAATCAGAAACCCTGGATTTTACATCAAAAATCAGTAATGAACAACTATATCTCACTGAAATATTTGAAAAATTCCAGAATTTTCCACCTGAAGAAGAGCAATATAATCTGTGTGAAACCAAAAAGCTATACAGCGGAAAATATCAAATAACTCTGATTCAAGAGCCCAATTCCACCCAAAGATCCAAATTAAGAGGAAGACCCAACGTAGCATCCAATAAGTTCACAAAAATATCTCAGTCCTCAATTAAAAGGGATCCATCTGGTTTTGAATATTTAGAATCCTCCAAGAGGAGAGGAATTCCAAAGAGGAAACTCACAGGAAGTTCAAAGGTTGGTCACCATTTTTGGCAAAAAAATATCAGCTTTCATAATTGATATTTTTTTTATGTGTTCAGGCTTCAAGAAAGTGGAAGGCCATAAAGGAAAAAGGGATGGGAAAAAAACAAGGAGGAATCAGAGGAAGAGGTAATTTTATATATATACTTATTTTTTCTGCAATGGATTTTGTTTTAGGGCAATGTTAAATTCACAGCCCATTGAGCCGTGGAAACAACTCAAAATAAGCTGTGTGGCAGGCCACACAGCCACATTCAAGAAGTGTCCATGTCCCCATGGCTCAATGAACTGCGCGTCCCATACACCATGGTCTGGGCTTGTGTGGAATCCCTCAGTCCACTTTTCTAATTTGATTGTATAGCTCCAGGTACCTTTCACTGAGGTAATACAATATTTACAAATGAAATTTATAGTCCCTCATTTTTCTTTACCAAAGAAATTGTTTGCAACAGAAAATGAATTATTCCAAAAGTTATTCAGATTTGAAAACCATTTTTAATCTTGCCAATGTGTTTTTTTTTATATGTGTCACACCCCCCAAAACCATTTGATAGAGTAAAATTAAGGAGGTGAATGTGGCCCAAGGGCAAGAGATCACTGCTCAAATTAATCTCAAAGTTATAATTATATCTTCAAATTTCATGGCTAATGCTTCACAGGAAATTCAAAGGTTGAGGTGAAATTTTTCAATCAGTAAACTGGGGCAAGCTCAGTGTAACAAATTTTTACTCAGAATAATTCAAGAATTCATGATATTTACTAATTAAGGAAAAAAATAATAAGGTGCAAATATTTGAAATTTTAAGGTAATCTTTAGACTAGTGTGGAAGGAATAAACCATGGCAAACGTTCAATCTAGCTTAAATTAGCAAGGAATTCATTTCAATACAGAATTCAAATGAAGTAAACTCATTGATTTAGAATCTAAAATGCAAGACTGAATGTGATGACTAGAATGAAGCTTTAAGGAAATGAGATTAAATTTATCAAAAAAAGTGCCTGGCACAACTTCTGCGGGTTTGCAAACCCCGCAAATGGCAGATTTGAGCCATGTACAGGTATACACAGCTCTAAATCTCCGTTTCCGGGGTGTAAATGGCTTCTATACAACCCCGCAGGGGTCCTGCCTGTTTGGAACGGCCCTTTGTAGTCGTCTATGGGCCCCCACAGCTCAAATGGGCCGCGTAGGGCCCTAAAAAACTACAACATGGTTGGAGCCGTGAATTTATCATCACCTAAAATTGATGATTCCTTGTCATTTTTTTAAAATAGGATTATTTTCTGACTGAAGAGGAAAATTCAGAAGATAAAGAGGTGCCAGATTCGGATGAAGGGGAAGATTCAGAAGATGAAGAGCTTCCAGATTTTGATTAATTTGTAGATTCAGAAGATTAAGAGATTCCAGATTTTTTTTAAGATTTTGAGTTTTCATTTTCATTTATTTATTTTTTTTGTTTTTTTAGACATTATTTTTCATTAATTTTGTAATTCAAACTTTTATAAGATGTCTGGAACAATTGTGAATAATCAGGTTTCTTCTCCTGGATACAATCCTGGGACAAGAAAAAAGAGACCTAAGCAATGCAATGAAGATGGTGATTCTCCTGACCGTTCTCCTATAAGGAATTTATTAGCAAACACAGCAACAGCAATAAGTGAGAAAGTGAGTAAATTTGATAATTTCTCACTTTTTCATTTTTTCTGATTTTCTTGGGTTTTTAATCTAGGTTTACTGTGCATTATCTTGTTCTTCTTTTGGTATATTTGAAAAAGTCTCAATTGAAGGATTGCGTGTTATCTTTAGACCATATTTTCTTTTATAAAAAAGTTCCAATTTTTGGTTTTAGTTCCAATAAAAATAATTTATTTCCCAAAAAAAGGCCATTCCACATATTTCATATTTTCAATAGGGTGTATCAGAGTTAGAAAAACCGCCTTTAGAAACCTGCAATTTTTTTGACAAAACCATTTTTAATAGTGGGTTTCTGAAATACACATACCCCCTAACTTGTGTATTTCAAAATGGCGGTTTTCAAACATTAAACCCGCCATTATCATCCATCCACCATCCATCACATGCAAAACACCCATCCACACCTCCACCTCAGCAAATCCACACCAATATCATCTCCATTGCATCACACACATCACATCTCCATCAAATCACACACATCCTATCACATGAAAAACACCCATCCACACCTCCACATCCTTCTGACCCTCAAGCCTTGGAGATCTTCTACAAAGCCAGAAGATTGATATTTTCAGTCACCCACAAGTGGACCCCAGTCACCCCCTACACCAAGCTCCTCTCCCTCCTCTCCCAGTCATTGGACTCCACCACTCACCCTCCTCCTCCTCACCACTCATTGGACTCAACCACTGACCACCAAAAACAGGCTCACCAGACCCACCAACCAAACATCACTGTCTCCATCTCCAGTTCAGTCTCCTTCTCTCAACTCCCTTTTTTATTTCCTTGCTAACACCCCCCCTTTCCTCTCCCATCTTTTTTTCCAGCCCACCCTGGTATTCCCTCCCCCCTCCCTCTCAATCCACCCCCCCCCCTGTTTCACTTTTGCTAACCACTCTGCCCTTGCTTCCTCCCTTGCCCCCCCCCTTTGATTGATCAGGGGGCCAATTGACTTCCCCCCCCCCCTTTGACCAATTGATGGGCCAATGAATTTTTGATGGAAGATTTGCATTGAGAAGGATTTATTTTGAAGTTTTGGATTGTTGAGTTGTTTTTATTGAGGATTGGTGATGGATGATAAGTGGTTTGTGGTGTGGTGATGAGTGGTGGGGTGTGTAGTGGACTCTTTTAGTGTGGTATTATATGATGAGGCTGAGAGTTTGGAAAGGCACATTTTCTCATCTGGAAATGGCACACTTAGCTTAGTGGTTAAAGCATTACTCACCAAGGTTGAGGTCATGGGTTCAACTCCCATATTTTGCAAATAAATTTTGGCTTATAACTCTGCCACTGCCCTCAAAGAACCATGCTTCTCCCGCCATGCTCCCAATTTTATACAATAAATCAAATCCCGTCTTGATCCTCACCCCAAGCAAAGCAGTTGCATGGGAGGGAAAAAGATGGAAGGAGATGCGTTGAAAAAATGAAGAGAGGTGGAAAGGAGAGGGCTCTTTGGTGAAAGAGGGACCAAATGAGAGAATCCAAAATCTCTTTTGAAGTGGCTGAAGAAGGGTTTTTGGAAAAGATTCTATGGTTTAGACAAAAACTGCAACCTTTGGATTTGTACCCTACTCTTGCTGCCAAAAAGAAAAACAACAAACAAAAGCCCACCCTTGAAGAGTTTGAACAGGCCAAGCAGAACATTGAAAAGTTTGATTCCTTCACTGGTGGAAAATTTGCCGTTCTTGACCAAACAAATTTTCAAGACTCTCTTGTGGACATAATCAAATTTCTCCCTTTGAATAAACTCTCTGAGGAAGAGAAGAAGTACATTAACTTTGTGACAACTTTCCTTCACCAATCAAAAACATTTATCCACAGCCAAGTCCTTGGCATCAACTGTATCAGATTTTTGGGCATCAAAAGCAGCAAGAGGGTTGATGTTGGACTTCTTTCCAAAGATATTATCCATTTGAATATAAAAAGGACAAATGGAGTCCAACTTATCAACCACCTAGTTGATTCCTTTTGCTTTGTTGGAGTTGGTGATATCAAAGCCAGTAGAGATTGACATGGAGTGGGCCTTTTTGTAATTGGCTTGATAATTGTTGAATTGCTCACTCATCTGTTTGGATGACAGATCCAGCCTACCTTTTGTTTTATTCTTAAGTTCATTGTCCATCAGGAGATAACCATCAACCTTGGAGGATGGAGGTTTTCCAACATGTGTTTCATTGTTGGATCCAAAGCAAGCATTTTAGTTGGACAGAATTTTGAGCCAGTTTACCAGGATGATGTGATCAGCTCTCTTGAGTTTACTTGAGCCTTTGGAAGCTGATGGGGGAGGTCTGTTGGATTTTGAGTTCCTTGGGGATGTTTGCTTTTTTCCATTGGCTTGTTTTGTGGACTTGTGGGGGGAGGATTGTAAAGGGGCCATTTAAAAAGAGTAAGAGGGGAAAAGGGATGAAGCAATAAATTGATGAAGCAATAAAGTGATGAAGGGATGTGATTAAAGTGGGGATGAGGGATGAAGCAATAAAGTGATGAAGCAATGAAGTTATAAAGGGATGTGATGAAAGCAGGGATGAAGCAATGAAGAAATGAGAGGATGGATTTGATGAAAGCAATAAAGTGATGAGAGTGATGAAGAAAGGTGAGAGTGATGAAGTGATGAGGGGATGAGAGTGATGAAGTGATGAGAGCAATGAAAATCAATTTTTTTGGATGAGGTTGGAGGTAGAATTTTTCCAATGAGACCGGAGGTTGAAACCAGGGTGATGATGCGGAATGACACGGTTAAACTGGTGAAAGCCTTTATATACTTTATTTGAAAAAACTTTTTTATTTTCAGGTAACTCTGACATGTCTTTTCAGCTTGCTACTATTGCAAAGCAAGCTGCAAAAGTAACAAAAATTACATAAAAATAATAATAATATAATTAACCTAAGAAGGAGTAGGAAAACCATAGATATTATTACAGAAATAAATTCTTCACCCAAAATTAGGTTGGGTCACTTGCTGACCCCACCCTTGAAATCTAACTCCTTATATTTTTAAATAGTTAAGGAAAGAAAGACCAAAATACCACGGCTCCACTATAGAGCTTTTGGTCAATTAAATACCTCACATGTATTGTCACATATAGGTTTCACACCTAGAATTCAGTCAGAATTGAGGTGTTGTGTATATTTTAAGAGTTATGGACAGAAATGTGTTTTGTCACAATTCCCGCACGCAGCCGCAGCAGCCAATGCACCTGCGCCCGGCTGAGATACAGCCCTGTCACTCCGTCAAGGTTGTGTACGCAGCCCTGGGCCTCTGACAAGTACGCAGCCGCGGGACTACGGGTTGACAGAGTGACAGGCGGCCTGAGGGGCTTAGGTACCGCGTAAACATGCTACAACCCACACGGGAACATTCTACATATGTAATAAATGTTCCTGTGGATAGTAGATGGTCTGAAAGTTCATAATAATATATAAAAATAATTAAATAACCCTTATACGTATTTTTATTAAATATAATTCAAAGTACCAAGAATGTCAAAAATAAGACAATAAAAACTTCTAAAAATATATTAAAATACTTTAATATACTTTTATGAGAATTCCTAGACATCAATATAATTTTGACATACTAAGAAAACTAATAATGTAACAATATTAAATGAATTCCCATGAATTATATTTTTAAGTAATTATTTTAGTAAATCAACTGGAACTCGAAAATAAGGAGTAAAATCAATATCATGACTTTACTCCAGTTATTTAATACATAATGAGAACTCACCTGACATCAGGATGTCCGTAGAAATGTCTATTTAAATAATTATTAAATTACTGGGAACATTTACTAAGGATAATTAATTAAATAATACATGAAGGGGACAGATTAGTGTTATTCACACATCCTAATATCTATTATAAAGTATAATAACTCCCATACCCTGAGGAATGAGATGCTACCCCTGCTATAGCACCAAGAACACGTGACAGGCTACCACTTGTTACCCTGTTAGCCTTATTGTCTGTCCCTTTGAGCCCCTGTAACCCTCAGAAGAGAGTATTGGGACTCCAAAAGCTATAAATAAAGAGCTCTTTTGAGGATATTGATGGGCAGAGACCCAGTTATATTTATGTCCAGACACTGTGCCAAGGTAATAAAGTACTTATAAGAGATAAATAAGTGATTTATGGCTAAGTCTGATCAATAATATCTGTCCTCAACCTATTTTTTATCAATTAAAACTGATGAACAACCTTATAACCCCAGTATACAGGTTTAACCCATCAGTTCACATCTCAAACAGATACCCAAAGGATTTAATAATATACCAGTGAGTTTTATTATCCTTTCTCTGTCGTGGAAGCTTGGTTACAAGGCCCTCCCACTCCACTGTGTATTTTATATACATATTATCTTTGGGTAAAATATCCTTTAAACTAAAGAGCCCAAAGTAACCAGGACTACGTGTTTTCATACTGAAATCCCTGAAGATAGGTGTTAAAGATCCCCAATATAATTGTGGCTCCTCTATAAAAATATTTAATCATCAATTTATTCATATTGAATTAAAACAATAAACCATAACCAAACCACTTAACCTTTCAACAAGCTTAATACAAATATTTTACTAATTTTTGCTGCATTTATTAAATAATATATTTATTATTTATTCTATCACCTCTGGTAGCTAAAGGATAGCAAGGGTCTTGGAATCCAGGAGGCTGAAAATTGGGGGTCTGTCCAGGAAATATTCCATTTTATTATATTGAATACCTTGGACCAGACATTTCAAGTAAAAATAAATCAAAGATAAATTCATCTGACTTTATAAACTTGATTTATTGTCAAATTCTTCTGCAGTGGATTTGAAAACAAATGAAAAATTAATAATTTATTATTTGAATCTTTTAAAGATAAGAAGAGAAGAATATATTAAAAATTATAAACCTACTGGTTGGAAAGCTTTAACTCAAGCTGAGCAACTTAATATCTCTTCTGCACGTAAAGACTTAGATAAACTCCTTGAACAAGAAGATCTTGAAAGGCTCATCAACTTTCAGGCCCTATTAAGGAAACATAAAGCTTGGAAGAAATAACGTATAAATTACCTTTTGAAATATTAAAGTAAATATACAACTTTTATTACCATATTAGTTTTTAAAAATAATATTAATATATTTTATTAGCCAATAAAATAAACTTTTTTATCAGTGAACCCTCCTGTACAAGGACCCACCGCCACTGAAGTTTCTTTATTTGATCAAGAAATCCCAGATATCTCTGGACGCCCTGAAAATATTGATTGGGTAGGTGAAGACCTCATTTGAACACACCAAGAGCCTGTAGGATTACCTACTAAGGATCAATTTAATCCCAATAAATTCTTGGTACCTTTGAAAATCAACTTAAGTGAGTTTGGAATAAAACTTATTTTTACGTATTTTTTCTGTAAAATACTTATAAACATATTATTCAAAAATGAATAGACGTAATACAAGAGCCTCAGGGAGAATTCCCTCCTATGGATCTTTGCCAACAGCTCCCAGTAACCGTGAGACCACCAATAAGGACAACCATGAAGGGACTGGAACCCGTGAATCAAATGTTGATGGACAAGGAGCAGCACCAATTACTTCTGCCCTCTCCCGACCTAGAGCCAGAGAAGGTAGTAGAATCAAGCCACCCTCCTTTACAAGAAGATTCCCTGCAGCCATCCCAGCAAAATCTGCCCAAGGAACCCAGGATCAAAGACTTAGTCAGAGAGCACGTGAAATATTGGGAAGAGTTCGAAGAAGCCCAAGCCACAGAGGACATGGTGTCTATGAAAAAGATAATCTCCCAGGCAAAAGCCACCCAGATAGCTCTTCAGACAATGATTCCAATGAAAGAGGTAGAATCCTAAGTAGAAAAGTGGAATCCTTGGGATCAATTAGCCCAACTGAAAGGCAAAGGATCAGGAAAGAAGAGATCCTCTTCCCATCCCGAACCAAAGGGAAAGAAAGACTGGGATCAGATAATATCCCTAGCTCAAAAATGGAAAAAGGTTTACAACAATTAGCTTCTAATTAATTACTTTATTTTCTAATGATATGCGTCATAATTTCAAAATTTTTTGTGAAAATTTGGACCGTGTTTATACCCAAATGGATAAATTAACCTCAGTAGTAGCCCAATTGATTAATAACCAAACAAAGACGGTACAAATGGAAGAAATAAAAGAACACACAGAACAGTTATTGGAGAGAATTAATCAAGGTAGTATCAGACAGACTCAAACAATCAAGAATATGTTATCAGGAATCCAAGAAGATTTTATTATGTCTTTCAAACCCTTAAAAGAAGAATTGGTAACCACTGCTAACAGTTCAATTCTATCCCTTAGTGAAAAACTGGATTTTCTTAATAACAAAGTGGAGCTGCAACTTAATCTGATCAAAAATGATCTTAGAGACTTAAAAGTCTGTCTGACCAACCCCTTTGGGAGTACCACAGAGGAACCAAAACCTCCCAGACAAACCACTACTCCTTATGCAGCACCCTTATTAGGAATGCATAGGAGTGACACCTTTAGGCCTAGTCCTACCCTTGAGATGGAGAAAGCCCTCAAACTGTTACCGCCTATTTCTGAATGGCCCAAGTTCTTCAGTAAAGGAGAATACAATCATATAAATTTTATTAAATTTATTGACTACACTATCAATTCTTATGACCTAACAGAAGCTATAGCTCTAGTCAGGCTGCCCAGACTATTTGAAGGAGTAGCCTTGGATTGGTTGATCAGTAAAAAAGAAGAGTTAGGATCCTTACCATGGAATTCTGGGAAAATTCTGATTAAACAACAATTTGGCTCTAGAATGTGGAAAAGAAATATGATGAAAAATTTTGAAAATTCCTCATTTGACCCCTCCAAGGATAAACCTCACAAATGGTGCTTGGAACAGAAGAAAAGGTTGGATTTCTTCTATCCAGATGCTGATAAAGAGGAAGTAAATGAAAGACTCCTCAACCTGTGTCCTGGAAATCTTAACCATAGTGTAAGATGTAGGATGAGTATGGATTCTGACTTGCCAACTCTAATCAATGTGCTAGAAGAAGTAATAGACATGAATGGGTTAGACAACAAAGCCCCTTCTAGACCCAAAGAGAACTAAAAATTTAACAAAACCAGAGAACAACCTCCTCTGATGAATACCTCTGATAATAAGAAACCTAATGAGAATAGGGATAAAGAGAGGATGCCTGCAACTTGTTGGAATTGTAACAAGACTGGGCATATGAGACAAGACTGCCCATTACCAAAGAGAAAGATAGCAGTCTTGGAAGGAGAGCAGGAGGTTGAAGGGAATCAGAACTATGAAGATATATCTGAAAATGAAGGATCTCTTTCTGAATGTTAATTGATCCTGAACAACCCTGTTAATGTTATAGAAGGATATATAGGCACTTCTGTAGAAATCAATAACATCCATGGGGATTCTAGCTTTCCCAAACAATGGGATCCCACCATAATTCCTAGACATATTACTGATGTCAAAACATTAACAGTTAAACCTATGAGTGGGAAAAGTTATACCACTGGTAAAACTTGTTATGCAACAGGATTGTATAAAAACAGACCTATAAGGTTATTACTGGATAGTGGAGCTTCTTGCTCATGTGTATGTGCTGAATTCTTAAACAAATGGGATCCCAATTGAAAAGAACACCTTCTGCCCTTCCCAAAAGCCAGGTTAAGCTCTTGCAACTCTACCATGAATGCTATTTTAGTATGGACTGCTCCTATAATACTACCTCATACTAAAGGATCTTTGAGGATACAAGTGGAATTTGTAGTATTGCTCAAAGGACTATGTGACTACCTAATACTGGGTAATGATGCCTTATGTCTATGTGGTATAGATGTTTTCCAGAGTAAAGGGAGATACTTCACAGTAGGTGGTTAGTGGGACAAGAAGTTTAAGATATGCACCATTCAGTCTAACTTCCCCTCCTCTACTTATCAAAATCATTTAGAAGACTTTGACCAAGAATATTTCTCTCAAGCAGCTCTGAATATGAAACTTTCTGAGGAACAGAAGAAAGATATATTGAAAGTCTGCTTTGAGAACCAAAATGATTTTTGTACTAAAGATCATCCCATTGTTGATATTAAAGGACATGATATGGTATTGGCATTGACCATTAAGCCTCCTTATCCTCCAAAATTAAGAAGTCCAGCCTATCCTTCTAGTCCAAAGTCTAGAAAAGCTCTTGAGGAACATATCCAAGAACTAATAGACTTACAAGTATGAAGGAAAGTAGGGCATAATGAACAGGTAGATGTGACCACACCTTTAATCATAGCTTTGCATAATGACAAGTCAAGAATGGTAGGAGACTTCAGAATGCTCAATAATTATACTCAAGCAGATTATTATCCTATACCCCGGATTGATCATGCTCTGCATAACTTGTCCAAGGCCAAGTACATCACTACTATGGATATGCTTAAAGGTTTCCACCAGATACCAATAAGCCCTGAAAGCAGGAAGTTTATGAGAATAATTTGTCATTTGGGAATATATGAATATCTTAGGATGCCCTTTAGTATAAAGAATGCTTCATCACACTTCCAGAGAACAATGGATACAGTTCTAGGTACATACTGTCAGCTTGCTACTATGTACAGAGCAACCTGTCAATAGCAACACAAAACTATGAAAAATAAGAATATCTCAATTATAAAAATAAGGAGTGAGAAATCCATAAATATTATTTCAGAAATGGATTCCTAACCCAAAATGAGATAGGGTCACTCACTGACCCCACCCTTGAATTCCAAGTACTTACATTTTTAAAATAATTAAAAAGAAAAGTACGAAAAATTACAACACCAGTATGGCACTTTTTGGCCATTCTAACATTTCACACGTATTTTCACGTATAGGGTTTACACCTAAAATTCACTCAAAATTGAGGTGTTGTGTATATTTTAGGAGTTACACGCGGAAATGTGTTATGTCTCAATTCCTGCGCGCAGCCCCGCATCATTACATATCCCTACGTACTTGTAGTAGCAGACTCCTGCATACGAGAGACCCGTGCGCAGCTGATTCTGCCACGCACGCAGCGGATCCTACCCCGCGCGCATCTTTACTAACTGATCCCCGCGTCTGGATCCGTCGTGACTAATCTCACAACCAGGTACCGCTCAAAAGAGCTACAACCTAGTTAGAGTTGCCTAGTATATGTAAAAAACTGAAATATGCATTACTAATGATCTAGAAAGATCAAAACTTAAATAAAATTAATGAAAATTAAGTTTTAAACATTTTTGAATAATAAATCAAAAATCAAGGATTACCACATAAATCACTGACCCTGATCTTTGAAGACCACAAAACACTACAAGGAGTGTTAATAAAAAATATTACAAATTACCTAAATGATCAGCAGATAATGGAAAATCAGGAAAAATCCACATCTACCCGCTTTGAAGCAATATCAATAGTAAAAATGAAGGATGAGTACAGAATTATCAAATTTAGGCCATAGAAGATTAACAGATCCGGTGGCTAAAATAGTACAGAAATCCAGTAGATCTAAGGACAGCTGATTGACAGCACCAAGTGGAAGTGCTAGTATTGCCCTGAATGGCTTGCCAGCCTCAGCCCACGAGCAGAAACCTCTCTATGTGCCCTGAGAAGATCAAAATCACCCCAAAAAGGTATTTATACAGACCTCTTTGGATCCAATCAGTCAATCAGTTTACCAGGAATCATTTATTATCAATCAGACACCGTGTCATTGTTGATCAAGTGCTTATATGAAGATAAGCAAGTGATTTATGAATTAGTCTGGAGTAGTATTATTTACCCTTATTAACCAATCAACCATTGAAGTTTAGTCAATCAATCTACCCCATCTGCTCTGAAACCCTTCCAATTATTCCAGGATTCTCGTGGTAAAGTTCTCAGAGTGAGTGTTATCCTTCCTGTCCTGGCACTTTGTGCTGTTAAGCCCGGCCATTAGTGGAATAAGTCCTTTCTAAGGCACTCATCTTTATTCCAAGGTTCTTAAATTGCCTAAGGAGGTCCCTTGAAGAGAGGTTGCTAGTCTGTAAAGATCCCCAGTAGTATAATACTGTGGCCCCTCTTTTATATCATATTGAAAACCATTTACTACCAAACCAGTTAAACCTTGCAACTGCTCTTATTATATCATTTATTTGAGCTTGTAAGTGTTTATTATTGGAATAATAATTATCATTATCATTCCTGCATTTTTATCACTCTCTGTAGCTAAAGGACTGCAAGGTTCCTGGTATCAGAGAGCTGACACATACATAAGACCAGGATGGATGATGGTATATATAGATGATGCTATCATATACTCTGATGATTGGGATACTCATATTAACCATGTAAGATTAGTACTCCAGAATATCTCCTGAGAAGTATTGAAGGTCTCCATGAAGAAATGCAACTTTGGCTACGGAGAATTGAAAGCCTTAGGACATATAGTCTCTGGTCTAACTCTAGCTGCTGATCAAAATAAGATAGCTGCTGATCAAAATAAGATAGCTGCTGTCATGAATAGACCTATTCCTCAAAACAAAACAGATTTACTGTCTTTCATTAGTTTTTGCAGTTATCACAGACAATAAATACCAAAGTTTGCTATGCTAACTAAGAGTCTGTATGAAGTGTGCAACAACAAAACTCTATTTGAAATGACTCATGAGAGACTAAAAAACTATGAGGAACTAAAAAGAGCTATGACCTCTACTCCTTTACTCATCCAACCAGATTACTCAAAGCCCTTCAAACTGTACATTGCCGCCTTTATGGAAGGGTTAGGAGCTGCTATACATCAAGAAAGGATAGAAGAAGAAAGACCAGTAGAGAAACCAGTACTCTTCATATCTAGACAGATCAAAGATACAGAAACAAGATATGGAGCCAGTCAGTTGGAATGTTTGGCACTAGTATGGGCTTTAGAAAAGCTACACTATTACTTAGAAGGCACTACTTTTCAAGTAATCACAGACTGTAATGCTGTAAGAACTCTTATGAACATGAAAACTCCCAGCAGACATATGCTCAGGTGGCAAATTGCTATACAACAGTATAGAGGTCAGATTACTATAGTGCATAAATCTGGAGCTAAAAATCAGAATGCTGATAGTCTAAGTAGGAATACTTGTTAAAATACGTACGCACTTACGCGGGTGCTACGTATAAGTGTAATCCAAATGGGATGCACAAATGGGCCTCTAAGGCCCATTGGACACACACACGGACCATACGGGCCCATGTGGATGTTATAGATTTGGGGAAACTGGCCTCAAAACGCGTGAAATAGACCCATTGGTACACGGGCCCTAACGGGCCCGATGGGGTATATGGGCAAATACGGCCAGATGGGCTTGTATGGGCATAATTGGGCCCAAGGTTTATTTTGGACATACTTGGCCAGACGGGCTGGCCCGCCAAAGTATGTTTTTCTCAGTTTTCGGGCTTGGGGCGGCCCATTGGGGCCGCCGCCAGTGTCGCGGCCCACCCGGGGCCGCTGCCCGCGCCGCGGCCCGTTCGGGGCCGCCTGTGTTCCTCGGCACGGCCCACGCGGGGCCCGACGGCCCGCGCGGGGCTGTTGCGCGGCCGAGGGATCCCGCGCGGTGCGATGCCGCGCGGGCCCGGCTGGTCGCGCCCGGCGACCAGCGCCGCGGAGCCGGGGCTCGCGGCCCCGGCTCGCTCCCCCTCCCCTCGCTCGCCGTTGCGAGGGGGATGGGGGCGGGCTGGCTGGGTTGAACCAGCCAGCGACCGGCCGCAATGACGCGGTCGGTCAGGGCAGGGGGGACCTGACCACCCCCTTGCCCAGGGAGGTGGCGGCGCCGGCCGCGAGTGTAGCGACCGGACGGTGGGGGGGATTTGATCACCCTCCCACCTTGTAGCGAAGAGGTGACGAGGGGCGCTCTCCCCCCCCCTTTACCGAGGGGGAGGAGCGACGGGCCAGGGGGGATCTGACCACCCCCCAGCCATCCTTACCTTGACGACGCCCTGGGGGTATCGACCCCCAGGGCCCCTGGTGAGGGGACTTGACCGCCCCCACCAGGGAATTGAGAGAAAGAGGGGGGGGGGGCGGCATGTCCGCCGGCTACACCCCCCCCCTAGTGAGGTTGAAACCGGACCCAGGTGAGTCCTGGGTCCCACCTGGCCCATTTGAGGGGCCAGGGGCTGGATGCATGAGGCAACCAGCCCGTAACAGAGGTAATAAGGCCATCAGGGCCGGTTGTAATAGACAACCAGCCAGGGGATTGAACAGCAAAGGGGCTGGTTCAGCCCCGTAACGGTGGAAACACCAGAATGGACCGGAATAGGCTGGTCGTAAGGGTTCAGGGACTGATGCCATGTGGGCTGATGTAGTCCAAACCAAGTAACAAGGCTTGTAGAGCCTGTAGAGCTCTTTTGGGGCGGAAAATTTGCCTTTTGGCTTGTTGTATCATGGGCTCACAAGAGGCCAATCTTTTGTACTTAAGGAGCTCTTCTCCCTGCTGTTTTCCATCATTCATTCATCATCCAATCGAATTCATCCAACATATTGCCCCATTGTGAGAGCCCCATTAGCCATTATTGACACACAGTGTCCAGCATTTCTTTTGCTTTAAATACTGCTCATTTGCCTAAGCTAATTGCTGGCCATAATTATAACACATTATCAGTACCAACATCATCATTACTTCCAAGCCATCTAGACCTTTGTACCTTACTTTGGAGAACCTCAAAGACCTCAAGTTTTCCAAGAAGATGTCCTATATCCCTGATGTTAGCTCTACCAAAATAGTTCTGAATAGTCAGAACTATAATGCTTGGGCTGTCCTTATGGATAGTGAGCTGGATAACATCTGCTGTGGGGAAATTATGGATGCAGATGACACTCTGATCAGTTCAGAAGTGGAGAAGAAGTCTTACCATCTGATCCTTAGGCATCTTGATGAGAATCATGTGACATGGGTTGCTGATACTCTTAGGGAAGATGAGAGGAGGAGGGGCAGCATCCTTTGGAAGCTGCTTAAGTCCAAGTATGCTGGTGATTCTGTTCACCAGAAGGGTATAGCCTTTAATAAACTGTTCAAGTTACAATATTCGAATTGTAAACAGTTTGTGGCAGAGGCTAGGTCTAGTATAGCCAAGTTCAAGTCATCTGGACTTAACATGGATCCAGAGTGTTTGTCACTCTTAATCCTTCAAAAGCTGCCAAAAGAGTTTGATTCCTTAGTCAGAATCATTTCTCAATTGGATCCTCTTCCTGGGGAGGAGGATGTGCTTAAAAGGATTGAAAAGGATGACCTTCAATTCAAGATGAAGGGGGGTTCTGGAACAGCCCTAGTTGGAAAGACTGGAAAATCTCGCAAGAAGGCGAAAAAGGATTTGTCCAAGGTCTTATGTTACAATTGTCAGAATAAGGGTCACTATGCTAAGGACTGCAAGGAGGCCAAGAAAAGGAAGAAGTCCGAAGGGGATGACAAGGAGGTCAATCTCACAACTGAAAACGTTGCAATGGTGGCGTTGGATGCTCCAATTGAAGAGGCTGTTGTGGAAGAAGGTCCCAACAAGAAGGCCAAAATCGATGAGGATCAAGAAATGGACTTGATTGATTATGAAGTGAGTAATCTTAACCTCAAAGATAAGAACTTATCAGTGACTGATAAAGCTTCTTTCCTACTAGGAGGATTGAAGGAGGATGTTCTTGTTTTGATCGATTCTGGTTGTACAGATCACATGTTTTTTGAACCAAATTTATTTTCAAATCTTAGTGATTATGATGGGGTTGTAAATATTGGTCAGAAAGGCAGAACAATTCAGATTAAAGGAATTGGAAAAGTTATTCTTGCAAATCAACTGGGTTTCCAAATTACTTTTGATAAAGTGTTCTATGTACCAGAGTTGCCTTACAACCTTGTGTCTCTTGGGGTGTTATGGAAAAAAGGTTTCCAAATTCGTTATCTTAAAGGAGATAGGTTTGTTATTGATATGAATGGGAGAACTGTTCTTAGTGGACAAGTTCGGAATAAGCTTCTGTGTGCAAGCTTGTTCAAATTCTCAGCTCTGAGCACTGTTTCTCACAATAGAAGTGGCCATAAGGTAAAGGACAGCAACTGTGAGAGTTGTACCTTGGGGGCCAAGACTAGAAATGTGTTCTCTAAGAGTAGAGATCACACAGATGTTCCTAGAGAGGAATTTTCCATTGATTTGGCAGGGCCATTCACTCCAGAGTCCCTTGGTGGGGCAAGATACTTCATCAATTTAGTTGATACTGCAACTAATTATGTTTGGGTTAAACCGATTCGATCTAAGGATCAGACCACAGAGGAGGTTTCTGTAATCTTCAAAGTCTGGAAACAGAATGGTCTGATGAAGGAGATCAAGAGGGTTATTACCGATGGAGGGGGTGAATTCGTGAGTAAAGAATTTGGGAGGCTGTTGAAAGATTATGGTATCATTCATATAGTCACTACTGCAAGTACTCCACAAAATAATGGAATAGTTGAGAGAATGAATAGGACTTTACTGGACAAAGTCAGAACTATTATGTCTCAATCTGGTCTGCCAAAGTTCTTATGGGCTGAGTTGATGTGCACGGTGTGTCTGTTGCACAACATTGTAAGTGTTAATGGGAAGTGTCCCCATTATCAGTTTTGGAAGTTGTACCCCAAAACATCACACCTAAGAACAATTGGTTGCTTGGTGTATTATAGTGTCCACCATAATGAAATGGTCGGAAAATTAGACCCTAGAGCCAGAACAGGGGCACTTGTAGGCTATGATTTAATAAGTAAATCTTATAGGATCTATTGTCCAGGGACAAGAAAGGTTATCCGTAGCAGGGATGTAAAATTTGATGAAAGTACCTTTCCACTCAAAAGGAGTGAGGATGTTGTTGTGATTAAGCCACAACAAGAAATAGAATTAGCACCTATTTCACCAGCAAAAGCTGTGGAACATGTGGTTCCAGAAGATGAAGAGGTGGCAGACGTGCCACAAGAGGGTTCAGTACCCGCTTCAGGTGATTCTGTGGAATCAGAACCTGATGAGCCTCCACCTCCGGTTAGAAGGAGTGGTAGGGTTAGAGTACCGGTTGACAGGTACGGGGAGTGGAGATCCCATTATGCTGCCGCAGGATATGAGGAAGATACATTTCAGGAACAGTGTATGCTCAATGAAGTCCTGGAGTTGAGTTCAGAAATGGGTAACAGGGTTAACCCAAATAGCTTTGGCCAAGCTATGAATTCTGATGAGAGAGCCAACGGGAAGAGTGCTATTTTTGAGGAATTTGATTCTCTAGAGAATAATAGTGTCTTTGAAGTGGTTAAGCGGGATTCTGTTCCAAAAGGAAAGACCATTGTGGGGTCTCGATTGGTGTTAAACAAGAAGTTTGACACAAACGGAGTTTTGAAAAGGTTCAAGGCTAGATGTGTTGCACAGGGCTTCAAGCAGAGAGAGGGTATTGATTACCAAGAAACTTTCTCACCAACTGGAAGGCTGTCCACCTTCAGGTACATCATTGCTCTGGCAGTGGAGTTGGGTGAAGAAATCAGACAAGCTGATTTTGTAACAGCATACTTGAATGCAAAACTTGGAGAGGAGGAGACTGTTTATATGTCGATTCCTGATGGTTTTCGTGAATGGTTAGTAGAGACTAAACCAGAAACCATGAAGAAAATCTGTTTTAGAACTTTTCTTTCGGCAGATAAAGGGGAATATGTCCTCAAGCTGTGTAGATCCCTGTATGGATTGAAGCAAGCAGCTAGGTCATGGTATAACACCATGAGTGAGAAACTGATAGAGATTGGTTTTAAGACGTCTGAGGTACATGCCCACTGGAGCAATGATTGCGGATATCTTGACTAAGGCATTAGACAGAAACAAGCATCAAGGCTTTGTGACTAATATGCGGATGTCACCCCTTTTGGATTAAGGGGGTGTGTTAAAATACGTACGCACTTACGCGGGTGCTACGTATAAGTGTAATCCAAATGGGATGCACAAATGGGCCTCTAAGGCCCATTGGACACACACACGGACCATACGGGCCCATGTGGATGTTATAGATTTGGGGAAACTGGCCTCAAAACGCGTGAAATAGACCCATTGGTACACGGGCCCTAACGGGCCCGATGGGGTATATGGGCAAATACGGCCAGATGGGCTTGTATGGGCATAATTGGGCCCAAGGTTTATTTTGGACATACTTGGCCAGACGGGCTGGCCCGCCAAAGTATGTTTTTCTCAGTTTTCGGGCTTGGGGCGGCCCATTGGGGCCGCCGCCAGTGTCGCGGCCCACCCGGGGCCGCTGCCCGCGCCGCGGCCCGTTCGGGGCCGCCTGTGTTCCTCGGCACGGCCCACGCGGGGCCCGACGGCCCGCGCGGGGCTGTTGCGCGGCCGAGGGATCCCGCGCGGTGCGATGCCGCGCGGGCCCGGCTGGTCGCGCCCGGCGACCAGCGCCGCGGAGCTGGGGCTCGCGGCCCCGGCTCGCTCGCCGTTGCGAGGGGGATGGGGGCGGGCTGGCTGGGTTGAACCAGCCAGCGACCGGCCGCAATGACGCGGTCGGTCAGGGCAGGGGGGACCTGACCACCCCCTTGCCCAGGGAGGTGGCGGCGCCGGCCGCGAGTGTAGCGACCGGACGGTGGGGGGGATTTGATCACCCTCCCACCTTGTAGCGAAGAGGTGACGAGGGGCGCTCTCCCCCCCCCCTTTACCGAGGGGGAGGAGCGACGGGCCAGGGGGGATCTGACCACCCCCCAGCCATCCTTACCTTGACGACGCCCTGGGGGTATCGACCCCCAGGGCCCCTGGTGAGGGGACTTGACCGCCCCCACCAGGGAATTGAGAGAAAGAGGGGGGGGGGGCGGCATGTCCGCCGGCTACACCCCCCCCCTAGTGAGGTTGAAACCGGACCCAGGTGAGTCCTGGGTCCCACCTGGCCCATTTGAGGGGCCAGGGGCTGGATGCATGAGGCAACCAGCCCGTAACAGAGGTAATAAGGCCATCAGGGCCGGTTGTAATAGACAACCAGCCAGGGGATTGAACAGCAAAGGGGCTGGTTCAGCCCCGTAACGGTGGAAACACCAGAATGGACCGGAATAGGCTGGTCGTAAGGGTTCAGGGACTGATGCCATGTGGGCTGATGTAGTCCAAACCAAGTAACAAGGCTTGTAGAGCCTGTAGAGCTCTTTTGGGGCGGAAAATTTGCCTTTTGGCTTGTTGTATCATGGGCTCACAAGAGGCCAATCTTTTGTACTTAAGGAGCTCTTCTCCCTGCTGTTTTCCATCATTCATTCATCATCCAATCGAATTCATCCAACATATTGCCCCATTGTGAGAGCCCCATTAGCCATTATTGACACACAGTGTCCAGCATTTCTTTTGCTTTAAATACTGCTCATTTGCCTAAGCTAATTGCTGGCCATAATTATAACAATACTTTGACCAATGACTCTAACAATCCAGCATATGACCCTGAAGATCAAGATATTTTTCCTATCCTGAACATTAATCTTTTTGCATTGAATGCTCCAATAATGGGGATACACTTATGTGAATTAGATACTGCTTTATTTAAACTAGTAAGGGACAACTATTCTCCTGGAATCAAGCTGCTGATTACCATTATGGAATGTGAATCCCCAGAAGCAGCTCTTACAAAAAGTCTACCTGCTTCATTACTTAAACCCTATAAAGCAGGAAGGTTTACCTTTTGGGATGGTCTCCTTTACTACAGACACCAACATTCCAGTGTATTATTACTAAGCAACAAAGAACATATACAAAATATACAACATGTACTCCAGGAATGCCATGACAACTGTTCATCAGGGCATCTTTCCAAAGAAAGAACTTTGGAAAAAGTAAAACAAACTGCTTGGTGGATAGATTGGAAAGAAATCACTATTAAATATGTTACTAGCTGTGAAACCTGCCAAAAATCTAATAAAACTACTGGAAAAAGGTTTGGACTCTTACAGAAAATCTCTGAACCTACAACTAGATGGGAGATCATTAATATGGATTTTGTCACTGGCCTCCCCCCTGGAGGTACTCATTCATATAACTCTGTCCTAGTTATAGTTGACAGATATTCTAAGAAGGCAATATTCTTACCTAACCGCAAAGATGATAGTGCTATGGATGTAGCTTTACTATTCTGGAACAGGATCATAGCTGATGTGGGTAAACCCAAGATTATAATCAGTGACAGAGACCCCAAATTTGCCTCTGTGTTTTGGAGGAATCTACATGATATACTGGGTACTACTCTGGCATTTTCTACAGCATACCATCCCCAAATTTATGGATTAGCTGAAAGAATAATACAGACCCTAGAAGATATGTTAAGAAGGTTCTGTAGCTTTGGTCTTGAATAAAAAAACTCAGATGTTTATTGCCATGATTGGGTAAGCCTACTCCCAGCCCTAGAAATGGCTTATAACAGCATTAAAAATTCTACTACCAAAGAAGCTCCTTACATACTAGATAGAGGATGGATTCCAAAACTCCCTAGGAATAACTTAAACTTTAACTTAGCCACTATTCATGCAACATCTCTTGACTTTAAGAAGATGATAGATCTGGCAAATGATCATGCTCAAAAATGTGTAGAAGAAGCAGTAGAATACAACAAACAAAGATGGGACAAATGACATGAAGAACCTGAATTCTAGCAGGTAACAGAAAACTCAAACAAGCCTTTGTTGGACCATTTGTTATCAAGAAGATGCATGGCAAAAATGCTGTGGAAGTAATCTTGAGTTAAGAATTATCAAGGAAACACCCATTATTTCCTGTTAGCCTAGTCAAACACTTTCAACCAAGAGAAGGTAGCAACCTCCCTCCAGCAATAATCCCAATAGAACCTGACCCTGTGAAAGAAAAAGAGAAAGTCATCAGGATATTGAGAAAAAAGAAAGAGAGAGTACAAGGAAAAGATGGTAGACTATACGTAGTAAGATACAAGGGAGGATCTTCAGACAAAGATGAATGGTTACCAGAACATAACATACCTGATGGACCAATACATCTCAGAAACTACAGGGCCAGCAAAACAAACTGAAACAAAAATGAAGTTAATTTTATCCCAACATCCTCTGGATTTTTTTTCAGATATGGACATATCTTGGAGTGGGGGAATGTCAGCTTGCTACTATTGCAAAGCAAGCTGCAAAAGTAACAAAAATTACATAAAAATAATGATAATATAATTAACCTAAGAAGGATTAGGAAAACCATAGATATTATTACAGAAATGGATACTTCACCCAAAATTAGGTAGGGTCACTCACTGACCCCACCCTTGAAATCCAACTCCTTATGTTTTAAAATAATTAAGGAAAGAAAGACCAAAATACCACGGCTCCACTATTGAGCTTTTGGTCAATTAAATATTCACACATATTTTCAGGTATAGTTTTCACACCTGAAATTCAGTCAGAATTGAGGTGTTGTGTATATTTCAGGAGTTACAGACAGAAATGTGTTTTGTCACAATTCCCGCATGCAGCCGCGGCAGCCAATGCACTCGTGCGCGGCTGAGATACAGCCCTGTCACTCTGTCAAGGTTGTGTACACAGCCCTGGGCCTCTGACAAGTACGCAGCCGCGAGACTACGGGTTGACAGAGTGACAGGCGGCCTGAGAGGCTTAGTTACCATGTAAACATGCTACAACCCACACGGGAACATTCTACATATGTAATAAATGTTCCCGTGGATAGTAGATAGTCTAAAAAAACATAGTATTATATAAAAATACTTAAATAATCCTTATACGTATTTTTATTAAATATAATTCAAAGTAACAAGAATGTCAAAAATAAGACAATGACAACTTCTAAAAATATATTAAAATACTTTAATATACTTTTATGAGAATTTCTAGACATCAATATTTTTGTCAAATACTAAGAAAAGTAATGATGTATTAATATAACATGAATTCCCATGACTTATAATTTTAAGTAATTATTTTATTAAATCAACTGGAACTCGAAAATAAGGAGTAAAATCAATATCATGACTTTACTCCAGTTATTTAATACATAATGAGAACTCACCTGACATCAGGATGTCCGTAGAAATGTCTATTTAAATAATTATTAAATTACTGGGAACATTTACTAAGGATAATTAATTAAATAATACATAAATGTGACAGATTAGTGATATTCACACATCCTAATATCTATTATAAAGTATAGTCAATCCCATACCCTGAGGAATGAGATGCTACCCGTGCTATAGCACCAAGAACACGTGACAGGCTACCCCTAGTTACCCTGCTAGCCTTGGTGTCCGTCCCTTTGAGCCCCTGTACCCCTCAGAAGGACAATATTGGGACTCCAAAAGCTATAAATAAAGAGCTCTTTTGAGGATATTGATGGGCAGAGACCCAGTTATATTTATATCCAGACACCGTGCCAAAGTTAATGAAGTACTTATAAGAGATACGTAAGTGATTTATGGCTAATTCTGATCAATAATATCCGTCCTCAACCTCTTTTTTATCAATTAAAACTGCTGAACAACCTTATAACCCCAGTATACAGGTTTAACCCACCAGTGCATGTCTCAAACAGATACCAAAAGGATTTAATAATGTACCACTGAGTTTTGTTATCCTTTCTCTGTCGTGGCAGCTTGGTTACAAGGCCCTGCCACTCCACCGTGTATTTTATATACATATTATCTTTGGGTAAAATATCCTTTAAACTAAAGAGCCCAAAGTAACCAGGACTACGTGTTTTCATACTGAAATCCCTGAATAGAGGTGTTAAAAATCCCCAATATAATTGTGGCCCCTCTATAAAAATCTTTAATAATCAATTTATTCATATTGATTTAAAACAATAAACCATAACAAAACCACTTAACCTTGCAACAAGCTTAATCCAAATATTTTATGGATTTTTGCTGCATTTATTAAATAATATATTTATTATTTATTCTATCACCTCTGGTAGCTAAAGGATAGCAATGGTCTTGGAATCCAGGAGGCTGAGACGTCTGATCTGAAATAAGGGTTTTTTTTTGATTTTTAATGGCAGTTTTGAAATGGCAGATCTGGGCTGAAACCCGCCATTAAAAAATTGCCGGTTTGCTTAACTCTGATACGCCCCAATATTCCATAGGGGATGGGAACTGCGGTTTTAGAGAAGAAGCCATTTGCTTGGGAAGGAAAGCAGAAGACTGGATTGAATTAAGGGAAGGAATGGCAAAAGGGCTGAATTTAAACAAAATCTTCAATGATGCAAGATTACTGCATGAAATCTGGGTTGAAACTTTCCAAGAAGCCAGAAGGCAACTGGACCATTTTTCTGGCCCAGCTCCAAAAGATCTTTGGATAGAATTTCTTTCAGCTTTCTGATTCCAGGAACCTTGCTTTCCTTTAGCTGCAGAAAGTGATATTGGTGTTGGAATAATAATATTCCCAAGAAAGCACATAAAATTCTCAAATAATGAAAATATTGTCAGAGCAAGTGCAAGTTTTATGTTGGTTTGGTTAAAGTTTTTTCAATATTTTTTTAATAGGGGCCAAATTTCATACAAAACTTGGGATCTTTACAGTTAAAAAACCTCTCTTCAGGGGGTCACTATGGACAGTATAAAACCCTGGAAAATGGGTTCCTTCAGAATTACTTCAAAGTGGTAACACCCAAGGGAATTGAAGTGTGTTGGGATTAACAGCACAAAGAACTAGGCAGGGGGGAACTGAATTGCTTTTAAGCAATTTTATCACAAGGTTACTGCATAAATTCATGGTTTAAAGGGTCTCAGATCAAAGATTTGTTTTTTTGCTTATTTTCTTCAATGGAATCAATGGTGGGTTAGAATTGATATTTATAATACCAGACTGAGGCCATATATCACGTTTTTATCTCTTATTAGTGTCAAATGTTTTCTTACTTTTTGTTCTGTTCCAATTCTTTTTTTTTCTTCCCTATTGTACTTGTCCTTTCTATCATCCTCCAAAAGGCGCGCAGCAGGATACTAAAATTCCTGCTGAGAACACTCCACTCCATTTTGACTCATACTGTGAATCCCAATCAAACCAAACCCTCCACTTGAAGCACAACAATCAAGACAACAAGTTTGAATGTCAAGAGTTACTCTTATTATCTTCTCATCCAACAACCAACTCAATACACTTTCAATCCAATCAAGGCAGCTAGCAGCCAGCTTTATCAAATTAAGAAAAGAAAGCTTTCAACTCCTCATCAGCGTGCTTACCCATCATTAACTACAGGTTTTTCATGGCTCTTAAGTCCATCAAGTACTCAATATATTGCTGGCTTTGACATTTGTTCATTGGACTTATAGTAAATCATCTTTGCCCTCATTGTGTCTCAGTTAACCATTCACTGACTCTTAACACTCTTTCAGATTTTCATCTCCTTTCTATTTTCATTCAAAGCTCAACTTAGCTAGACTCAAAGAGATCAGCCAGTCATAACTCCATTGGTTTTCATTCTGCTATATCTGGTGTTCCTTTCCATTTATTTCAAGATACTCATCCTCTATTCTTTTTTGTTGAAATAAATTTTAGCTTGTTCTTGGTTACCAATCCAAATTCTTTCAATTAGCACTTGATCACGAATGGCAATGGGTTCTGGATTGATACTAAAAATTATTAGGGTTTAAAATAACCAAAAGGTACTGTATATATACCTTTTTGGGGTGAAGGGGCCTTCTCAGGGCACGTGGAGAGAGTTGTGCTTAAGGGATAAGGCTAGCAGGATGTCCAAAGATATTTTTCACTCATTCTTAGTTCTTTAACTCATCTGTACCTTCCTGTATCATATTTATATGTGAAATAAGTGTCAGAACTTGTTTAAATGTTAATTTTTTATTTCTGTAGTTCTGATGTATTTCCTAAGTTTGTATTATATTCTATTCTTTAGAGTAAAGGTTTCAGAGGCTGGTATTTGTATATTATACATTATTCTTTGATCATTTTGGTAATTTTTAATAATTTTTAAGGGAACTCTTTGATATTTTTTTGGTTCATAAAGATTTGATAATGTTGTTTTTGTGACAACTTTTATTATTGTTTTCCCTAATTTTTCAATTTTTCAATTTTATTTTTAAATGTTTTATTTGATTTTTGGAGGTTTCAGAACATCCTCTATCTGTGAGTTACATCATTAAATATGCATAATGCATTCATAGAGGTTGTAGCAGGTTCCTGTGGTACCTGGCTGACAGAAGTTGACCTGGCAGTTTTGATGCGCACATGCTTGACAGCTGCAGGCCTGAATATGGAATCCGCGGCCAGCAGCATATTGAATGAAGGTATCCTGAAAGGTTCCTGCATGTCAAGTGTCAGACATGTGCAACTATTATTGTATGAATCCAGGGCTGCGCATTGGAATTGTGACATAACACAAAACTGGCTGTAACTCCTAAAATATACACAAAACTCCAATTATGAGTGAATTTTAGGTGTGAAACCTCCACATGACAATACACATGAGATATTAGAATGGCCAAAAAGTCACTTCTAGTTGTTTTGTGGTTTTGGGCCATTTTCTTTTTAATTCATTCAAGTCCAATGTTAAATTTGCAACCTTGCAACCCCATTTCACTACCTAAAAGGGGTCGCGCGGCACATTTTGCATCTCATTTCAGTCTCAAAAAGTCATTGGCAACTCAGGTGGTTTGTGAATGGCAGTTTTCATAACATTCTGGGTTGCAAACAGCGCCACACCACCCATTTTGGGTTATGAATGGCAAAAAAAATATTTATATTTTTAATTTGGGAGGTGTTAAATTCATGACTCCCAGTCGTGTGGGTGTTTTTTAGCTCCCTACACAGCCCAATGGACGTGTGGGGGTCTATAAACACATCCAAGATAGGCGTGCAGGCCAGAACACGCGTCTAGAAGCACCCAAGGGGCCTTCTCAAACGCGCACAACCCCTAGGGGGCCGTATACACCCCATACACGGCGTATTTGAGCCATGAACCCCTGTACACAGCGGTTTTGAGCTGTGTCTGGGGGTCATGCCAAATTTTTTGGGTCCCCCTGGACCACATTTGGGTTCCATCAACCCAAATTTGGGATCAGTGCTTACTATGTGGGACTTTTGTTCCACATCTAGCAATCATAAAGTTCTAGCAATCATAAAGTGACACAAAATTGAAATTGAAGTGAAATCAAGTGAAATTAAAGTGAAACTTTAGGAAACTGCAAATAAAACATCCCACAATATTGATCTTTATCAACTTGAAAGTGAGAAAACTTGGTAGTTGTTCAATTGAAAGATGGATTGAATACTGAAGTAGCATTGCATTTTTTTGCATTATGGGAAAATTGGCAAGCCCTCCTTTTAACATGGCCACGTTCAAGGACTACATTAGTGCAATGAACATAGCTGGGGAAAAGAAGGATTTTGATAATGAAACATTGGAAGCCCCAAAGTGCATCCTCATCAAGGGTGAAAATTGAGGAACAAAATTTTTCACAGATGGACATGACCTCTGGTGGGGAGTAACATTTTATGTTACTGTGCTTTTCCGTCTTTAATTTGATTAAAACTGATGGAGTGCATGCCATCAATATAACTATGTAACTATGACAGATCCACTTGCCCCACCTCCTGTGAGAGCTTTTCCTACTAGTGAAGAGGCAAAAATTTATTGTCAAACATGGGCAATGAAGCATGGTCAAACTTTAACAATTTTCAACTCAAAGCGTGATAAATATGTAGATTTAGCCTGTGATAGACATGGTTTTTACTCCAGGCAATTTCTCACCAAATCAAGGAAAACTCACACAAGGAAGTTTGGGTGCAAGTTTTTAATCTGTGCTAGTCACACAAGGGAAGATCCCTTGTGGAAAATCTCCTACAAGAATTATCAACATAACCATGAACCTTCTCCACACCCCTCAGTGCATCCTCACCTGAGGATAATATCTTGGGTAGCCTTAGACAATCTAAAAGAAGGCATGAATGATGGGCTCAATACAATCCAACTCAAAAGAAAATTGAGCAAGATCAATGGTGGTAAATATGTTGATTAACATACAATCTACCACACTAAGCGTAAGGTATTGCTTGAAGAACTGAAGGTAAAAAGTGTTATGGAGGTCCTCTTTGAAAAACTTGGTAATTCAGGTTGGGTTAATTGAGCAAACTCCAGTGGAGAGGGTCACTTGGAGGCCCTATTCTTGGCTCAACCTGAGTAATTAAAGCTTTCCAAGCAATTCCATTATGGAGAAATGATGGGTTGTAATTATGCAACAAATAATTACAATATCCCCCTATTGCATGTTGTAGGAATTACTTCCAAACAGAAAAATTTCACAAAAGCTCTTGTTTTTATAACAAGAGAAACATTTGAGTTCTACAGTTGGTCTGGAAATGCCCTAAAGGAGTTGGCTTATGATCCTGATAGACTTCCCAACCTCTTTGTGATTGACCATGAAAAAGCTTTGATCCATGCTCTAGAAAAAATATTCCCTGAGTCAAAAAGAAAGTGTTGTCTAAAAACTTAGAAGAAAAACATAAAGTGCACTTTAACAATGAATTTGAAGGGTGGAAAAGCTTTATGTATCTGTGGGCTAAGTATGGGGCCTCAAAAACCAAGGAGAAGGAAGATGTCAATGATGCAGAACTTAGCTTAAATGCCAAACCACTGCCTCTACTTTTAATCTTCCTAGTTTTGGGTTGCCTACATTATGACTTGTATAAATTATTTTTTGGCAGACTTTGAGGATTTACTTGAGTATATGCATCATAATATCTACGTATCAAAGAGACATCTTTAATGGCTTGGACTTGCAAAAACAAAGACTTTGGAAATAAAAAAACGTCTTGGTTTGAAGGTGCCCATGCCACTCTCAAACAATTCCTTGCAAAATTGTCAGGAAACAATTTGGATGTTTGGCAAAACCTAAAGGTCACAGTTTCCAATAAAATTAAATCCTTTCAGGCTTCCCTTTACAACTCTCAAATAAACATTGGAATAGTTCTTCCTACTGAACTGTTACCATTGGGATAAAAGGTTTCTTTACAAGCAATCAAACTTGTTGGGGATAAATTAGAGAGGCTAAAGCGGAACCATGATGGGGAAGTGTGCACAAAGTCATACTCAATGACTATGGCTTTTCCCTGTTCCCACCAAATAGGGGCCCTACTAGCATCAAGAGGCTCCTCTGTGCCTGAAGATGTTCATCCTCAGTGGAGGTTGGATGATGACCCTTGCATTTCTGGATCTGTAAGTTGGTTTGAGTTGTACTTTTCAAATCACTTTGTGATTAATTCTTTTTGAATGTTGATTCCTAATTGACTGAAATTATGATTCCTACTTGACTAATATTTGATCCTTTTGAATTTTTTAAAGTTCAATGTTGATGAAATGCTCAAAGATTCTCAGTTAAATGAGAAGCTCAATGCAATTATCTTTAATCATCCTGGTAAAGATTATTGTGGGCTGTTGAAGCACTTGATGAAGGAGACAGCCAATTATCAATCAAAGCCAAGACTTGAACCTGAAGTCTAGTGATCAGGCAGAAGCCATCCAATATTGACAGATACATGGCAAGATACTTTTTGATTTGAACACTTTGAAAAGGAAATTAAGCGTGAACAGAGGAGTAGAAGGGAACCAAAGAATACAAGACCAATTATTGTAAGTATTTTCTTTTGTGAAAGGTTCATTTTTTGGTTTTAATGAAATGATTGAGAAATGTTTATAGTCCAAGTCAGGCTCTTCATCTGAATTTCATAGTTCAGTGGAAGAGATTTAAATTTCATTGGGTTTGGTGCCATTGGAATCCAATTCCTTTTTGAAGATTGAAGCAGACATAATGGAGGATTCAAACAGAAGCTCATCTTTGGTGAGTGGTGATTTCTTCAATGAGATTAGAATTTTGGCTGAATACTTTTTGATTTGAGGAAGTAAATTACCTCAATCAAATCCCTGAGAGCCTAAATACGTTCTTGGGTGAGGTTTGGGACCCAGTTGGTGATGGAAATTTTGTTTTTAGAGTAATTGCTAAATCAATTGGCTATGATAAGGATGGAGGGTTTAATTTTTGGAAAGAAATGCTTGAAAAATTCAGGAAAAATAAGGAATGCTATTCTTAAATCCTTTGTAGGAGTAAATATGTTGAAAAGTTAGAACAAAGACTTTATTTCAATGAAATCAACAAACAGATTACCTCTTTTTAATGGCTTTCAAAGCTTGAAATGGGTCAATTAATAGCTGGTAATTATGAGAGACCAATATTTTTCATTCATTGGAATCATGTTTTACTTTTACTCCTATGGAAATGGGTGTAAAGAAAAATCAGATCCTATCTTCATTTTCTTTGTTGAAAATAACAATTGGGTCCAACTTGTACTTAAGGAAGATGTGATTCCCATCCCTCCTGTAGTTTCAAAACCACATTCCATGATTTATAAAAAAAGCAGCTGGTTGGGTTGATCACTTCAAAGATCAACTTGAGTTGTATTCTAACTTATAGATCAATTTCATCATTTGGATTTGGTCTAACATGCTGATATTTCAACTCTATTGATATGAAGGGTTATCACATTTTGAGAATCATTATTTTGAGCGTTTTGAGTTAACATCATTATGATGAGTGTTTTGAATGAGATTATAATGGCAAGTCATTTCAACTTGTGATGGGATCAACTAAACACAAGTTGAAATTTTTTTTTGGTGTTTTTACTTTAGGGCTGGTCAAAAGACTGGTATTTGTTTTGGCACTTTTACTTTAGGGCTGTTAAAAAGACTGGGCTAGTCAAGTTGAACTTTAATTTTTTAATTGAATCTGAAGACAACTGGTTTGTTTTCTTCAGTCTTTTTTGTTTTTGTTTTTGTTTTTATTTATTTATTTTTACCTATTTTCATTTTATTTCTTATTTTTTTTAACCAAAGAATCAACCTTTTTTGATCTTTTGGTTGGTTTCTGTTTTTTTGTATTTTTATTAATTGTTTTAGTTTAGTTTATTTTATGCCCTTTATTTTTTTTATTTTTTTTGGCCCACCAGACTTTTAGCCATGTGGCATTGCTACATGACTACATTGAAGCCGTGTAGAGCCCCACATGACTTCAATTTGGTCGGGCTTGCTGTGTGCCATGGCAAAACAACTACATTTGAGCTGTGTGGGGCTCTACATGGCTTGAATTTAGTCGTGCGGTCTGGTGCTGTGTGGAGTACAGCCCAATCACACTCAAATCGTGTGGGGCTCTGCATGGCTCAAATTTAGTTATTTAGCTGTGCCACATGGCTCAAATGAGTTGTGTACATGGCTCATTTGTGCTTTGAATCTATCATCACCCTTGAAAGACTTGTGCCTGTGATAAAATTAATTCCCCCAAAATAAAATAAAAATTAAAATATTTCTGTTACAATGAATGAAGCCTGACACACCTGCAAATACCCCCAAGCTGTCAACACCTGCCTCCTCAGCTCCTAATCCAGGCTCAGTGTCAGTCTCTATGCTGGAAGCCAAGAAAACTGTTGAATTTGGTTCAAGGCCATGATTTCAAGTGGATAACATTTTTTCATTTGAAGCAGTGTTCTTCCACAGCAGATGGCAAAGAATTCCACCCCCAAAAAAAAATATTTCCTGGGATTTATAGTGTGCAATACCATAGGTGAAAAAAGAAGGATAACTTGATGCAATATTAATTTTTTTTCCATTGTTTTTTGCAAGAATTAAGTGCTATTTTTTCCTTTCTCTTAGAATGGATATAATTTTGATATGAAACAAGATTCAATCCAAAACCCAAATTTGAAACACAGGTGAGAGGCAGGAAAACCCACGGTGAAATACAAACAACATACCTGTGAAATTTTGAAAACTGCAATTTGAGCATATTGGTGAAATATTAAAGTTGTTTTCATAGATCTTCAGGTTCATCATACTTCAGCTGTGTGCTTATTTTTTGAAAATTTTCAAATAATAGGGCGTATCAAAGTTAGCAAACCCGCCATTAGAAACCCACCATTTTTTTTGACAAAACCCGCCATTTTTAATGGCGGGTTTCTGAAATACACATACCCCCTAACTGGTGTATTTCAAAATGGCGTGTTTCATGAAAATGGCGGATTTCAATCATCAAACACGCCATTAAACCCGCCATTTATGCATCATCATCCATCCACCATCCATCACATCAAAAACACCCATCCACATCAGCAAATCCATACTGGTCCCATATCCATCGCATCACACACATCTCTATTGTTTTTCACATACCTTCACATACCCATACCCATCTTCACACAAATCCCATCATCATCTCATCACCCCACATCACTCACCACCTTTCTCAACATGTCCAATCAAACATCCCGCCAGCAAGTTGAAAAGGCAAAAAAGCTGACTGAACTTTTGCTACTGTTTGACTCCCATTCAGACTCTGATTCAGACTCCAATTTGGAATCAACTTGGTTAGCTTTGAATTCTCTGTTGGCAAAGCAATACATGGTTCCAAGAATACACACTCTCCATAACCCTATGTATGAAAGGCAAAAGCTTCATCTCATCCCTGACTTAAGCTTCCAGCAACTGTTCCGAACTTTGTTGCCTTCTTTCATGAAACTTTTGGCAATGATTGAAGACCACCACATCTTCCAGAACAATTCTTGCAATCCTCAACGCGATCCAGCAATCCAACTTGCCGTTGCTCTTTGTAGATTGGGGTCAAATGGAAATGGAGCAGCAATCCATCAATTGGAAAATCTATTCTCAGTCAGTTATGGAAGCATTGACTTATACACCAAAAGAGTCATGATTGCTATCCTATCTTTCCGTTGCTTGGTCCTTTCATGGCCAACCAAAGAAGAACGCAAGGAGATATCTCAAGTAATGGAGACAGAAGGCTTTCCTGGTTGCATTGGTTTTGTTGATGGAACCACAATCCCCTTGAGTCAAAAACCCAACCTAGATGGCAACCACTATTTTGATTGTAAAAAAAGGCAATTGATTCATTTCTTTTCCAATCGCTATGATAAAACTTTGGATCACACACTGACCAAATATGTTCCATCTCTTTGTTTAGATACTCCGTGGTACTACAACTTGTTTGCAATAACAACAAGAAGTTCATCTCCCTCCATGCTGGCCTTCCAGGTTCTTGTCATGATTCATATGTTTTCAATCGGATGCGGATTGCCCAACAACCAGAGATCTACTTTGACCAAGATCAATACCTTCTGGCCAATTTGGCTTATGCTAGTGGGAAATATGTAGTTCCAGAATACCGGAATGTTTTGTCCAATGATCAAGGAAAAACCGATTTTAACTATCATCTTGCCCAATCATGAGTTTGGATTGAGCATGCCATAGGAATTCTGAAAGGAAGATGGGCCAGCTTATGGGAGATGCAAAACCAGCTCCAATGTTCCAAAGATATGAGGTTCCTCATCAACTGGATTATCACTTGTGTAATCCTTCACAACCTTTTGGCCGACATCAAAGATGAATGGGACAAAATATTCCAAGATGATATTCCTGATCCGCCTCAAGTCATCCCTGTCTCATCTGGTCCCTCATCTTCTTCTATGAGAGAGCGGATTCTTCCTCTCACCCTTGTTTGCTTTGATGAGTAATTTTTGATTTTGAAATTGGTAAAAATTCCCTTCACCGTATTTTTTTGGTTTTGGTTGTTCACCCAAGATTCATAGGCTGAGTTTTTTTTTTCTTTTTTTTTTTAGTGGACTTGAATCCAAAAACACCTCCACCTCAAACCCTGCCACTCACCAAATGCCACCCCCCTTCCCCTCACCACTCAACCCCTTCAACCTCACCCCACTCACTCACCGGTCAAACCCTGCCTCCTCCTCACCAAACCACCTCACTCATCACCACCACCTTACTCACCACCACCACCTCATCTCATCTCACTCACTGAATCCCCTCCTCCTAATCCTGGTAAGCCCCCTCCACGCTCTTCCTCTTCCTTCCCCTCACCATTTGCTGATCCTTTGATCATTCAACCTGTAGTCCCCCCCTGGATCCACCCCACTCACTCACCGGTCAAACCCTGCCTCCTCCTCACCAAACCACCTCACTCATCACCACCACCTCATCTCACCTCACTCACTGAATCCCCTCCTCCTAATCCCGGTAAGCCCCCTCCACGCTCTTCCTCTTCCTTCCCCTCACCAGTTGCTGATACTTTGATCATTCAACCTGTAGTCCCCCCCTGGATCCCTTGGTCAATCCCTCAAGGTCAATCCCTCAAGGTGAGCCCCTCCCCTCCTCCAATTTCTCCTCTCTTCAATTGAGCGATCAATCGCTCAATCGATCGGCCATCAATTGGCCATCAATCGCTCGATCAATTCGCGATTGATTGGCCAATTGTTTGGGCCAATTGATGCAGGGTTTTTGTAGGGTACAGGAACTGACTTCCTGATTGTTTTTTTTTTTTTTTTTTTTTTTTTTTTTTTTTTTTTTTTTTTTTTTTTTTTTTTTTTTTTTTTTTTTTTTTTTTTTTAGGTTTTTGAGCTCGGCCAGAACACATTCTCTCAAGTCTTACGCCAACCAAGCTACGTCCTGGGACAGTCTGGTTTGCCTAGTATGATGCCGGCTGCGGCTCCTCATCATTACCACTCCTCCCCATCTAATTCTATTCTTTTGATATCTATCGATTCCTTCACTGGCCACCAAACTCAAAATGTTATACATCCATCCAAATTTCACCTTGATCCTCACCTTGGGTGCAGCAAGTGCCTGGGAGGGAGAAAGATGGAAGGAGATGGTATGAAAAACATAAAGAGAGGTGGCAAGCAGAGGAATCGTTGATTTTCATCTCTTTTTGATTTTTTTAATCCCACCGTTTCCATAATGAGAACGTTGCTGACATTTTTTTTTTTTTATTTGTTTGACCGGTATTTTTGTTTGTCCAACCCCTTTTTTGATATTGATTCCTTCAATGCCTGCCAAACTCAAAATGTTATACATCCATTCAAATTTCACCTTGATCCTCACCTCGGGTGCAGCAAGTGCCTGGGAGGGAGAAAGATGGAAGGAGATGGTATGAAAAACATAAAGAGAGGTGGCAAGCAGAGGAATTGTAGAAAAAGGAGGGCTCAAATGAGGGATTTGGAAATTTCTTTGGAGGTGACTGACGACTTGATCAAGGAAAAGTTTGCCTGGTCTAGACAAAAGCTATGCCCTTTGGATCTGTACCCTGCTATCATGGCTGAGAAGAAAAACAAACCTCGAAAACCCACCCAGGATGAATTTAAGCAAGCAAAACAGACAATTGGGGCTTTCCACTTCTTCCACCATGGAAAAGTTATTGTTCTCGACCAATCTGATCACCATGCTCTTGTTGCTGTCATTGAATTTGTGCCTTTGGATCGACTATCTGAGCAAGATAAGAAAGATATCAACTTTGTGATGACATTCCTTCACAGTTCAAAAAAATTTGTCAACCCAGTTGGTCCCTCAAGATCTTGGGGTGGAAAAATGTGGGCGATTGGTTTGCAAAAATCGATGAACCCTTTGGAGTTATTCGGACGTTATGTGAAGAAATCATCCATTAGATCTTCTCCTCAAGAGTACGCTGTCCTCAACTTGAAGGCCAACAAAGTATCCCAAATTTTAGGACAAATGTTTTGTAATTTGGCCAAACTTGCCTTTGAATAAAACCGTGATACCATGAAGGAAAGCAACATCCCCTCTTTCTCTTTGTTGGAATTTGGTTCCAAGCCTACACCTTTTGATTGCTCCCCACACCTCACTTTCACCTTGGATTCTTTTTACAATTCTCCTCATATTGACAAAGGCGACATCTCTGGCTATTCCTTTTTACTTGTGGTCCCAACCAAAAAATCAAATGGTCGACTTATTGAAGATACGGATGAATATCAAGTTTTGGACGGTCAATTTGTTTTTCCTGACCTTGGCTTTGGAATTGATTTCAAGCAAAAAGGTATAGTCAAAATGGTTTGGGCGGCTAACAAGTACAAGCACTGTACCTTTCCAGCTGTGGACACAGAAACCCATACCAGAATGGCCATGTCACTCCAAATTAATAAAAAAACTCAGAGCACTTGTAGGGACATGAAAAATGGCCAAATTTACTCTAGAGAAAAAAATATCAATAAAAACAAAAAAGATTTGTATATTGGTGGGGTTAAGAATGCTCTCAAACGTTGTTTTAGTAAAAAATAATTTGTTTTTCTTTCATCCATGCAAATATATTTACAAGCCCAGCATTTGAGTAATCTGCTGTATTTCTTCTACCGATCTACTGCTGCCAATGCAAGCCAAAGCTACTGATACCTTATCCTTTTTTTTGTTTGCCCGTTGTTCCCTCTCCTTTTCCAGTTGCACTTGCTGCCAATCCTTCTCCTTTTCCTCTTTTTGAAACTCTAGCTCAGCTTGTTTCAACCTCCACTCAGCATCCAATTTTTGTTGATTAGCCAAAGTCTCGGCTAGCTGCTTTTGACCATCCATGGCCAGTTGAAAATCCCACTTTTGCTTTTCAAACTGAAGTTTATCTGATTCAATTTGTGATTTCACTGTTTTTTGGAGGGGAATGGCAATGAGCATGATTTTGAAAGCAAGGATATTGAATCAATCAACTTACATGAATCTTGCTTCTCCATGATTTCTTCAAAGCCCAAAAAACTGGAAGTGTTTCTCCTCTTTTGATGACTTCTTGGGTTGACATTGATGGAATTGGAGGCCTTTCGCTTACCCTTAACAGAGGAGGTTTGAGTCTGAAAGTCCTCACTAGTATTTGAAGGCAATGTGGGAGGCCCCATTGGCTTGAGTTTTCGGCCAATCAAAAATGGATGAGCCTGTTTTTTTACAATGTAAATCAGTCAGGAGCAACCAGACAGAATCAAAAACAATTTAGTTCCTTACTTGAGCCAATGTTGATGGCAACGGTGATCCAGGAATAACATCCTCCTCATTGGGCAAGTTCTCCAGTTGTTCTGCCCCAGGAAGAGAGCAATCAAAAGAAGGAAGTGAGGGGTCCAAGGTCGGGATTGACTGATCAATCAATACCAAAGTAGAAGTGATTGGAGCCGATTGTGTTTGAATATCCTCCTCGTCATCAGATGGGGGCCACTCCAAGGCCAAGGTTTGATCAAGGTCCCTGTTGGTAGGCTGAGCATCCCCAGCCAAGTCCTCGGCATCAACGGTATTGGATTGTTGGGCATTGAAAGCAGCTAGGGGGGTGATGTTGGCCTTCTTTCCGAAGATTTCATCCATTTGAATATAAAAAGGACAAATGGAGTCCAACTTATCAACCACCGAGTTGATTCCTTTGGCTTTGTCCAAGTCGGTGATACCAAAGCCAGTGGAGATAGACATGGAGTGGGCCTTTTTGTACTTGGCTCAATAGTTTTTGAACCGCTCCCTCATCTGTTTGGATGACAGATCCAGCCTACCTTTTGTTTTGTTCTTGAGTTCATTGGCCATCAGGAGATAACCATTGACCTTAGAGGATTGAGGTCGGCCAACACGTGTTTTGTTGTTGGATCCAAAGCAGGCATTGTAGTTGGAGGGAATTTTCAGCCAGTTTACCAGGATGATGTGATCAGCTCTCTTGAGCTGACTTGAGCCCTTGGAAGCTGATGGGGGAGGATTGTTTTTTGTGGAGTTCCTTGGCGATGTTCTCTTGGGTGTGTTGGACTTGTGGGGGGAGGTTCGCTGAGGGGCCATTTGAAAGAGTTTGGGCTACACAAGTGATGAGAGTGATAAAGTGATGAGAGTGTTGAAGTTTTGAGAGCAATAAAGTGGATGAGAGTGATCAAGTGATGAGAGCGGTTAAGTGATGAGAGTGATGAAGTTTTGAGAGCGATAAAGTGGATGAGAGTGATCAAGTGATGAGAGCGGTTAAGTGATGAGAGTGATGAAGTTTTAAGAGCAATGAAGTTTTGAGAGCGATGAAGTGGATGAGAGTGATCAAGTGATTAGAGCAATAAAGTGATGAGAGTGGTCAATCAATTTTATGATGAGGGTGGGGGTAAAAAATTTTCCAATGAGGTCGGAGGTAGAAGGAGGTTGGAAGACAGGGGTGTATGACGCGGACAGGTGGTGGATGCATTTAAATACTTTATTTGAAAAAACCCACTTATTTCAGTTTAACTTTGACACGTCTGATCTGAAATAAGTGGGTTTTTTTGATTTTTAATGGCGGGTTTGAAATGGCGGATTTGGGCTGAAACCCGCCATTATAAAATGGCGGGTTTGGTTAACTTTGATACCCCCTAATATTGAGATTCATCAGACTTCACTTTTCTGTATTTGTTAGAATTTTTTATCACTGTTTCTATGACTGGGGTATTCCAGTACACAATATTTTGATTTGATATGTTTTATAAATCTTTCATTCCAAGATAAATGCCAATTGAGTTTCAGTTTCATTAATTTGGAAGCTCAAGTGAATTCAATTTTCTGCATTTATGAATTAAAATTTACATCCATTTTCCACCATGATGAATAAAATGTGAATCCTATTTTTTTTAATGGAAACTTTGGTGAAGTCAAGATTCTTCATTCTGAATCAATATTTCCTGTAAAGTGATCCAATTTTCCAGAAAATGGGACTGGATGTTGAAATGGAGTCACTGGAAAGCCAGAGACCAAAATTTGGCCCAGTTTTCCTCTCTCTAGAATATAAAAATCCTCCTTTTTTTCAAATTTTTCCTGCTGTTATAAGCCATTTTCAACTCAGGTAAGATGCTGAACCAGGCATCAAAATATCCATCTGCATTTTTGTATTCTAATCCAAAACAGAAGAATATTCTGAGAATTTCCTCTAATTTTTTTATCATTCTTCCAGCTAGTCCATCTGTTTTGGGATTATAATCTGTGGAGAAGTCTAATTTAGTTCCCAAAATTTCATGGAGATTTCTCCAAACCTCAGAAGTGACTTTGGGTCTATATGACTTATGATTATCTTGGGAACTCCTATTTTGGCAATGAGTCTGCTTCAGAAGAGTATTGATACCTCCATTTCTGTATCTTCTGTGTGGTTAGGTGGAAAATTGGCCTTTTTGGAGAACCTTTATCCTATGAATAGAAAATAGTTGTATTAAAAAGCTCTTCCAGGAGTTTGGCCTGCCACAAATTTAATTTTTATGACTTCCCAAATTTTTCTTGGCTCAGAAATCTTTTTTAGAAGGCCAAACATTTTTTGATTAATCTGGTTGGATGTATGGCAAAGTTCACAACTGGAGAAATACTTAATTGTTAGGTCTCTCCAATTGATCCACCAAGAAGTTTTTTTTACTTTCTTTAGATTTCTTTCTGAAAAAAAAATGACCAGAGGAGAAATTGTTGTGAAATTCAACCAATATTGGCTTGATTTGGTCTTCTTGAGTTAATATTATTGAACTAGAGTTTTTTTGTCTATGGTATACTAGAAAATCCCATAATTTGAAACTTCCAGCTTTTTAGGATGTTGAAAGAAGTTCTGGTAAACTATTTATTGATCCAGTAAGGGGTGAAATACTTTCCATGATGGAGACTAGAGCTTTCATATCTGAATTATAAGTTTCTTTGATGGCATCAAACAAAGAATTTTCAAGCTCACAGATATGTAAGCCAATGATTGGAACTTCTATTTTCTTCAAGTGCATATCTATCATAGGAAAGATATCACAATCTTCTTTTTCATGGGCAGGATTTCTGAGATAATTGGGTAAGGAATTCCTGCTGAGACAATCATAATTTTTATGCTTAGCTCCATATTTATGGACTATAGTCATCTTCCCTCTGTACTGTTGTATATCTATTTGCCATCTTAGCATATGTCTTCTTGTATTCTACATATTCATAAGGGTCCTTACAGCATTTCAGTCTGTAATTACCACAAATTTGGTTCCTTCCAGTTAATAGTGGAGTTTTTCCAACACCCAGACCAGAGCAAGGAATTCTATTTGGCTAGCACCACATCTCTTCTCTGGATCTTTTAACTTTCTGGATGTAAGAGAATCTCCAGAATTTTTCCTATAATTGAGATGCTTCTTTTGAGTTCACAAACCCATCTCCTGCGTTTGGAAATCCAAATTTCTGCACCATTCAGCAGCTTTTGTAAATCCAAAGGTAAATTAAATTTCACTCATGTGAAATCCATCACCTGCGTGGTCAAAATGGGACAATGTGGAGAGCAAAAGAGTGTGCTTTCAAGTTTGGTGCAATATTTCCAGGTTTCACATTTTTTAAACTGTTCCAGATCTAGAGATGTGAGAGGCCAATTTACCAATGCATGTAAAATTTCAAGCGCCATAGTAACACTGTTGGAGGTTGTTTTTGGGCCCAGAATTGTAAGACTCCAAACGGTGCTGAGCTGCAGGCACTTCTGTGGAGGGTAAAGGTGTTTTTTAGGCTGCCCTCCTGAGCATTAAAAAAATATTTAAATGAAACCAGAATCAAGGTTGAGAACCTTATGAATGAATAATCAAAGGAAGGGATGAGTTTGAGAGTATTTGGTAGCAATGGGGAAACACTATCTGAGGCAAGATGGTGTGGGACAAGACTTGAAAAAAATAAGTCAAATTTTTGTTCAGAGTTCAATAGAATAAGGCAGTTGTAAGTAACAACACCCACAAGCTAATAACTCTGGTCATCAGCAGAAGATTACAAAAGATCAACTCAATCCCAACCAACCTCTAGGTTCTCAATGAACCTGCCAAACTCTCTTCAATCAAGCGCTTGAAGGATACCAGATAAATTTGGTTGGCTGTAAAAAACAAAGCAATTTATTTTATGAAGCTCCAGAAGCTTATCAATGACAGATTTGAAAAAGGATAACCCAAAAGTTCTCAAGGGACTCAAGAGTAGTGTGGAAAAATTCAAATTCAAGTAAATAAAGGGAGTTTTAAAACTCCAGGTTTTGAGATTAAAGAAACCTCTAAGTCAAAAGTGACTGGTTCTGGAATGATAATAAAAGAATTATTAAGACCAGTATTTTTAAAAAAGGGATCAAAGAATGGTATAAAAAACTCAAGAATTCAATCAAATGAATTCTTCTTCAACCAGAAAGGCTATTGGTTGGTGATAAAAAACAAGGCCACAGAGGGACGGATCAAGATTTGAGTATGGAGGCTCAAATATTAAGGGGAAATCAAAAGATATACCAAGGATAAGGATGATAATTTTCTCAAATAAAAGGGGGAAAGCCCCACAGATTTACTGATTGATTTCAGTGATGATAGATGGATGATGATGGGAAAAAGGCAGGGGAGAGCCCCTAATTTATGGGCAAGAGGCCCTGTAGACTATTTGCAAGAGGATGACACATATGAGAGCGGAAAAAAGATATTTTTTTTGTTTTTTTTTTGGGGGGGTGATAGGAATGAGATGATGGACAAATTAAAAGATTTTGCAGAGACAGGATCAAAATTCAAAAAAAGACATGAAAAAAAAAGACAGAAGGGGAAACAAAATAGGCCCTGATTCCAAAGATGGGCATCAGATGAGCTCAAGCAGTTGTTGGAGGGAGGGATGGGATGATCCTTGTTTGCAACAGCGGGAAAAGGATGACTGGGAGATGACAGCGGCAAACTGGTTTCTGAAGGGCATCAGCAAGTTGGCAAAAGGCGTGACAATTGCTTGCAACGGTGATGATGGTGAAGGAGTATTGGGGGAATGATTGATGGGAAGAAGGGTTGATAGTGGGAATCCGCAAGCTGTAAAGCTAAGGAACAAACCACCGCCAGCGTCATCAGGTTGAGGGACAATGTATAGAGAGAGACAACTTTCTGCAAGCAATGATTTTGATCAGCCAATCAATTTTGCTTTTGGTTGTATCAACATTTGTAGATACTTGAGGTTTTGTGAAGATGATTGGCAGGAGTGGCCAAAGGGGATCAATGATGCAAGCGGCACCAATTACCATCAGAAAGCAACTTTGGGCAAGCAATGTTTGTTGAGGAAGTTTTTTTTTGTTCATTGCAAATGAGAATGGTGATTGGTTGGATGATGATTATCAAGAAAACAATAGTGGCAATGAGGAAGGGAATGATTGTTTTGGCATGCAATTTGGCCAAAAATTGAAGCCACAAGCCCAATGGGGAAGGTTTGAACAGAGGTCTGGGGATTTCAACACCCTGGAGAGGCCTATCTAGACTTCTAAGACAACGAGAAGTTGGAAGAAGGAAAAATGAAGGGGTTTCCATAGAAACACAGTGAATATATATATAAATATATATTTATTTATTTGGATGATAATCAGATGAAAGAATATATAAAAAATTTAAAAAAAATTCCTTTTACATGAGGTGTGCTGATTTGGTCACCACAGCGTCATTAAATTTTCCAATGCCACTGGAGATTCTCTAAAGGGTATTGGTTTTTCTAAAGGTTTTTCATTCTCAAATATATCTTGATTTAATGTAGCCCCTAATCCATTCATAGTAGCATCTATTTATAGCTTGAATTTCTTATTACAATCAGGCTGAATTATTACTGGTGCAGTGGTCTGGTCTTTCTTGAGTTCCTCATAGTTCTTTAGCCTCTCATGAGTCATCTCAAAAAGGGTTTTTTTTTATATTTCATACACGTTTTTGGGCAGCACAGAAAATTTGTGTATAAATTGCCTGTAATAACTGCAGAAACTGAAAAAAGACAAATAAGTTTAGATAAGTTTCTTTTAAGGAATGGGTCTTTTCATAAATGTAGCTATTTTTCTCTTATCAGCAGTCAAGATTGGTCCAGAGAACATGTGGCCCAAGGCTTTTAGTTTTCAATATAAAGATTTGCACTTTCTCATGGATAATTTGAGTCCTACAGAAGAAATGTTTCTAAGGAATAATCTCACTTTTCTCCATGTGAGTTTCCCACTCATCAGTTTATATGAAAAAATCATCAATTTATACCATCATTAATCCTGTTCTAATGAAATTCCCTATAACAGTGTCCATCATCCTTTGGAATCAAGAGGGATCATTCTTGATCCCAAAGGGCATCCTTAATTATTCATATATTCCTAGGTGGCACATGATTCTCATGAATTTTCTACTTTAATGACTGATTGGTATCTGATGCAACACTTTCAGAATTTCCATAGTGTTTATATACTCAGCTTTGGACAGGTTGTGTAAAAATGATGAATTCTTGGTATTGGAGTATAGTCTGCTTGAAATTAATTGTCAAGAATTCTTAAATCTCCAACCATCCTTGACTTTTCATTGTTCCAGGCTATGATTACTGGTTTGGTGACATCAAATTTATCATTGTTTCCTACCTTTCTTAATACTTTTGAGCCTATTGGCTCTTGGATATGGGCTTCAAGTGCTGCACTAGACTTAGGGCTAGATGGGTAGGCAGGACCTCTGATGTTAAGAGATAGGGAGGTTTAATTTTCAGATTTGGGATTGTATCATTCCCTTTGATATTAAAAATTGGATTTTCTCTGGTACACAAGGCATTTTGGTTCTCAAAGGAAACAGTGAGAATTTCCTTTCACTTTTCTTAACTAAGTTTGGAGTCTATAGATTCTTGGGAAAATTATTCTTAGCTGAAGGCTTCCAGTTGTTTTTCATAGATTGATTCAGACTCCTGTGCATTTATTTTTTATATCTGAAACTTCTTGTTCCAGTCTCCTCCTACTGTCAATTATGTTCCTTTACTTTGGAATACATCTACCCCATAAAGGCAAAGGGATTCATTTCCTAAGATTAATTGGTCACATACACTGTCTTGTAGTACCACAACTCTATCTTCAATTTGAGGAATTCTTTGCTATGTGGGAGTATTAAATATGTGGTCCATACTGTTAGAATTTTAGCCTGATATTTGTGTTTCCTAAACCTTGAGTGCAACCATACTTTCATCAGTTTTATATTCCTTTAGCAATTTTCACTGTCTTGTGATATCTTATGTTTCACTATCAATCTTTATTCATTATACTTATTCACTATATTATTTCTTAACCACTAGTCCGCCATCCTGTATTTGATTTACTTATATTGATCCTGATCTAGTGAAATTCAACCATCTTTTTTGACTTACCATGAGCTTGAGTGCCCCTTTGGCATCTAGATCCGCTCCTCTTAGTTTTATAAGATTTTTATCCTCATCCTATAAATCCTTTCAACTCAAGAAATGAACTCTAATTTTAACACATACTCCTATAGAATTTAAGGAAAAAATACAACTGACAAACTTAGCTTGGGGTACTGGTAGCTGTTGAAATTCCATCAAAAAAAATGAAGTTGGAGTGATTTAGTTGCCTCCAAGCAACTGCATCCACCACAATTTATCCCAATTGGGATAAATTTTTACAGTCACCATGAATAGAAGTACCTGGCCTGGGGTTATACCAATAGGGATAAATCCTGTAGTTTTGCAAGATCAGAGGTCCCCCGCAACTACAACCTGGCCTATCCTCCCTCCACACCTCACCTTTCATCATTGATCCTCCATTTAACCATCCACCAATTGGCCAAAAAACCAACCTAAAAAACCACCTCAGAACCAAAATACCAATGACTGATCCAACTAAAGACCAATCAATATCCTTCAAGACAGACCAATAAAACTCAAGACCAATCAATAACTTTCAAGACTGACCAAAAAATTGATCCAAGACCATTTATCAAAAAAACTATCCAAATCATCTGCCCAACCAGTTGAATCAATCTTCTCAACTGTTTAATCTGCAAAACTATCTGAAACTCAAGAGGAGGAGAAAATTGGTCAACATCCCAATAAATGGAGTTCAACACTTAAGAAAGCAGGAAATAGACCAACAGAGACCATTTATTTTCTCCTAGAACACAGGGCTGGTTGAAATCAGAACCCAACCCAAGTCCTAGTACCACTCATCCCAGCCATGATCAACTCTTCTTTTCCTTTCCAATTGTTCCTTGACCTGAAGAAAGAGAATTCCCTTACTGATCTTTCTGGATTCAACTTCTGTTCCATCTCTTATTCACCTTTTTTATCAAAATAAACTAGTCAATTTCTTCAGTTGCTGGTTTTTTATGTTGGAGTATTGGGGTATATCACAATCTCCATATCTTTTCTACTCTTTTCTTTTTCCTTTTTCTTCCTCTGTTTCTTTCTTCTTTCTCTATTCCTCTACTATCCCTGCCTCTTTCTGTTCTAAATTGTCTCCCCTTTCTTCTGTCCTGTACTGTCTTTCGCCTATGTCACACCCTGAACATGTCTCAAATATGTCTCCTCTCAATCTCTAGACTTGTGGCTTGCTCACTCTCAGTTCTTCATATTCTCTTCATGTCACATCATGTGTCAAATCTCAACCCCTGGTGTCTATCTGAGGGCAGATCTCAAGCAAGTAGAAGGTTTCTCTTCTCTCATCCTTCTATTTCTGCTCTCACTCTGTTATCCCTCAGGTAAGTCTATGTCTTGTCATGTACTCTCTTTTCCTTCATCCTCTTTCTCCATCACTCATGAAATTTATCCTTCTATTTCTGCTCTCACTCTGTTATCCCTCAGCCTTCAGAAAAACAGTTTATGAGCCCAGAGACGCAACCCAAGAATCAATAACTCAATCTAATCTTATTCTCCAGAATGATCTGGCACCTAGTGTGTTGTTACTCTGTTTCAGCTATTGATGAAATTCAATCTCACCCAGTCTTAAAAACCCAATTGATTATTCCTCTAAGCTCCCCAGGATCAGAATCAAATTATCTTGACTGGTTGATGATCTTAAAAATCCATTTCCAAGCTTCTGGTGTTGGATACCTACTCAATGCAGTCAATCAAAAACCAAATCAAGATACATGGTCAAGAGATAATCTTGCAGTATTCTCAGTGATATCAAGATCAATCAGCTCCTCAAGCTTCCAGTTCATAAGAAAGCACCAAGATAGCGCCATTGGAATGTGGAACTCACTTCACAATTGCCATCAGGACAACTCCTCAGGTGGACAAATGTACTGGCTTCAAAAACTCCTCCTCACTTGGCTGAAAGACAAGGAAATGACCACACACCTCACTGAAATAGTTTTTTATGGCAAAAAGATCTTGCCTTTGATTACTCCCAAAAATCCTCTCACTGCCAACAAACTTCAATTGACGGCCATCATCCTCTCACTCCTGGACAACTGGATTGGATGTGTCTCCGGCATGATGAATGAAGAGTTGGTACCTTCATCTAAATTAATCAATTCACTTAAGCAAGAAAGCCTAAAATTCCGAACCAGAAATGAAGACTCACTCATATTCAACTCAGTTAAATCTCCATCCAACTCCAGAATTCCAAATAAACCTCAATGGGACCAATCAAGCTCCTCAAGAAATTACTACTGCACCAACTGAAAGATTGAGGGACATTCCTTTTCAAGATGCCCAGAGGTCCATGAAGCTCTCCTACGCTCAAAAAGAAGGAAGAAAAAGCAAAAGACTCTTCAAAACTCATCAAATACAAATAAAGCAAACGCTGTGCTGACAAATGAAGATAACAAAGATGAATTCTCCAAATCTGGAGTAACTATCCATGCCAGCTATGCAACATGCAACCTGACCAGGTCAAATACATCAAAAAACTGTTATTTTAATCTGGACTCAGGATTCCCCCTGTTGATGAATCCATTAGACTTGCAGTTAGAAAAAAAAAACTTCCATAAGCCTTGCCAATGGATCATCTATCTCATAAAAAATGGAATGAATGCTCAAATTTCCCTTTGAAAATATCAAGGCCCTATTTGTTCCAAATATTCAAAAAACTCTACTCTCCATCTTGAATCTGTGTGATTCTGGATGCACAGTTGTCTTCACCTCTGATGGATGCAAAATATACAAATGCCCAACCATCACCAGCAATGAAACACCTGTCATCACAGGATACCAGAAATCAAATCTATACTATCTTCCCAGAAAGTAAGTGAGCCAAGAAGAATCAGTTTTTTCAAGCGTCTCAAACCTATCTGATAACACCCTTTTTGGATATCACTGCAGATTCTCTCACCTGAAGCTGGAGTCACTACAAAAACTCTTGAAGTTGTACAGTATCACCCCTCTTGTCATTAACAAACACAAAGTTCAACAGTGGATCACTTGTATTCAATCCAAGATGTCTCAAACTCCTTTCCACTCTTGCCTTAGTTACTTCTCCAACCTCCCTGTTCAGATCATACACTCAGACCTGTGCAGCTTTGAAAAAACCTCTATAGAAGGCTATAATTATTCTGTAACTTTTATCAATGAATTCTCAAAATCCCAATTTGCCTACCCGCTGTGACAGAAATCCAATGTATTTGAATGCACCAAACTCTTTTTTTCTTTCTTTAAAAATCAATTCCACTGATTAATTGCCTCCCTGAAAACTGAAAACAGGGGCAAATATTTCAATGAGAAGATTTAGGTGTTTCTATCCCTCAGAGGTGTATTTCACAAGCCAGGACCACCTCACTCCCCACATCTGAATGGTGTTGCTGAATGATCAAACCAAACAATCCTAAACCTCATTTGCTGTGCTCTACTGTCTTCTCATCTTCTCCTTCCCTTGCAAGACTCCTCAAGGCTTCACCTCCCCTAATTCTATCCTACAGAAGGACAATATTCTGCCCACCTACCTTCATCCCTTTGGGTTCCTTGCCTGGTACAAAGTACCCAAGCATGACAGGAAGAAGCTCTCACCCAAATCTTGTCCCTCCATCCTCTTATCTTATCTTCATCCAGGAAATGGTTATTGTCTCCTGGACCTTGGAGACAAGAAGGTTGTTAAATAAAGAGATTGCATCTTCAAAAAAACCGTCTTTCCCTATGGATCCTCTACGCAGGACGCAAGTAAAGATCATTTACCCGTCTGCTCTGAACTGATCTGTACCTCCCTCTCCTCTTCTCCCCCTTCCCCCCCTGTTCCTTCTGTCCTTTAATCCCCCCTCCCACCCCCTGTTTCCAATAATGTGTCTCCCTCATCATTCAAACCCCCTGTCTCAATTCCTCCTGACCCCCAATCTCTTCCATCCACTGACCCCGTTGGCATTGCTCTTCCCTGCCCCTCCAGGCCAGCTACTCCCCCTGACTCTGTAGCCTTCACCTTCAGTCATGTTCAAGCTTCCCATCACCACCATGCCATCAGCCCCTGCTTGTTTGATGGATCCATCTTTCCCCCCCCCTGTTCCCCTTGTCTCCATCTCCCTGCCTGCCTCCCCTCCCTCTCCTCCCTCTCCTCCCTCTACCCCCTCCCCCTTTCCCCCTTGTTGCTCCACACGGCACACTTTTCCTCCATCCTATTTTGGACACTACTCCCATTCTGCATCTTTCAAGGACAATCTTATCGCGCCCAACACTTGGAAACAGCTGATTAACTCACCTCATCAACATCAGTGGATTTCCTCTGCGCAAGAAGAAATGTCATCCCTCCACAGCTTGAAAACTTGGTTCCTGGTTCCCCCTCATCAAGGCTGCAAAGTCATACACTTCAAGTGGGTCTTTAAATTCAATCATCACGCAGATGGGTCAATGATTAAACTCAAGGCTTGTCTGGTTGCAATGGGTTTTTCTCAGGTCTGCAGACTGTATTGCTTCAAGGTATTTGCCCCCACCCTTTGCCTAGAAACTTTCTGTCTCCTTCTGAGTCTTCTGGGAAACAAGTTCTGGGTCCTTTGCCAATTCAATTTCAAAACTGCCTTTCTGAATAGACATCTGGATGAACCGGTTTGCATGTCTCAACCCCCTGGCTTCAAGGAACCCAATCAACCAGACTGGGTTTTTAAGGTTTCCAGAGCCATCTATGGACTAAAGCAATTTCTGTGTCAGTGGAACATTGAGCTGAACTCCTCCCTTCCTTCCCTTGTTCTGTCCTGGTTGTTGTAAAACCCCTCTCTCTACTTCAAGCTGTCCAACAGCTCTCTTGTTGGTGCCATAACTGCGCATGTTGAGGATCTGGCTGTAGTTTGCAACTCTGATTTTGTCACCTCATTCATCTCGGACATTGGCAACCACTTCTCAATTGGCTGAAACAACAATCTTTCTCTCTTTCTATCCATCTCCATCCACCGCAAATTTTCTAGCCTCACCGTCTCAATTGGTCAAGATCACTACATTTCTTCAGTTTTCTCCTCCTTTCTAACCTTTACTCCCACTGGTGTCTCCTCCCCAACCAAAAAGCGGTTCAAACTACTATCCAAGCACATCTTGGGAATTCCTGAGTCTCCTCCCCAGTAAAATCAAATCATCAGCTCTTTGCTCTGTATCTCTCAGTGTACTTGTCTGGATGTTGCCGGACGTTGCCTTTGCTGTCAACAAACTGTCTCAATTCCTGAAAGACCTGTCCATAGACCATTGGAACGCAGCCCTTTGTGTGCTCCGCTACCTCCACGCAACAAAGGATCTCTTTCTTACTCTTGGCGGCAATGATCTCACCCTGGTTGGCTGCATTGACTCTGACTGGGAAAAAGATTGCAACGTCCATTATTCTATCTCTGACTACAAGTTTTGTCTTGGTTCTGGCGCTATCTCTTGGAGGTCAAAGAAGAAGCCAACCGTCTCCCTCTCCATCTCCAAAGAGGAGTAAAAGGCTCTCTCAGACTCCTGAAAAGAAGGCCTATGGCTGCGGAACATTCTATGAGCTCCACCTGTGCAACAACTCACTGGTTCCTTGTTTTTTTTACAACAAAGGTGCCAAAGACCTTGCAAAGAACCCTGAACATCACTCCCAGACAAAACAAATTGATGTGCGTCACCACTTTATTTGTGAATGTGTGGTCCAAAATTTCTTTGACGTTCAACACATTGGAACAAAGGGTATGATTGCAGATATGCTAACCAAGCCACTTTCCCATGTTCTTCTAAACACTCATCAAAGCCTTTTTGGCCTCATTGGCGGTGGTTAGCAAGGGGGGTTGTTGGAGTATTAGAGTATATCACAATCTCCATATCTTCTCTATTCTTTTCTTTTTACTTTTTCTTCCTCTGTTTCTTTCTTCTGTCTCTGTTTCTCTACTATCCCTGCCTCTTTCTGTTCTACATTTTTATCTCTTTCTTCTTTCCTTTTCTGTCTTTCTTGTATTTCACACCCTGAACATGTCTCAAATAAGTCTCCTCTCAATCTCTAGACTTGCGGCTTGCTCACTCTCAGATCTTCATATTGTTGTCATGTCACCTCATGTGAGACATCTCAACTCCTGGTGTTTACCTGAGGGCAGAGCTTGAGCAAGGAGAAATTTTCTCTTCTCTCACCCTTCTATTTCTTCTCTCACTCTGTTATCCCTCAGGTAATTCTATGTCTTTTTGTGTACTCTCTTTTTCTTCATTCTCCTTCTCCATCACTCATGAAATTCATCCTTCTATTTCTGCTCTCACTATTTTATCCCTCAGCCTTCAGAACATCCTTTAAAAAAAATAATAAAATTCAGGATTCAAGATTGAGAGCCTTGCAGTCCAACACAATTAACATTCAACATACGCCCCACTGCAAAAAGGATCATTGACAGCTCAAGCACTGCTTTAAAGAAGAATACTTGAAAAACCAAACAAGAAAATCAAGCTTACTCTTAAGAACCAGCAACATCTATGTCAGAGGCACTTACTCAAGCCATTATCAAAACCTCCTTTGAGAGAATGCCCAGCCCAAATATGGACAATGCCCAAATATGGAAAACTTTTCTCTCTGGAAGGGCATAATGGAAAACTTCCTGGAGCTACAAGGACTCATAGATGTGCTCAATTAAAAAGGTCAGAACCTCACCATTGTCAGCAAACTTAGCATAAGAACCATTCTGATCTCAAAGCTTGACCCAGCCATCCATGCAAGGTTCATTAATCACAAGAACAAGGGAGAAAAAAAGGTGGTGTGGAAATCCATTTTGAAATTCTTTGCCTCATCCAAAGCCTCAAGCCAAGCCCAGGTGTACAAAGAATTCCTCCAAATCACCTTCAACCAACATTAAGTTCAGAAGTTCATCACTCAAATCAAGAGGTCCATAAACCAGCTACACAAGGTGGGAATTTCCATCCCTGAAGACATTCTGGGTTAAAAAATCCTCCACAAACTACCAGCCAGCCTAGAAAACATTAGCCAACAGATCACCCACTCTGACAGGCTCATCACCACTGATCTTTTCCTTGACCACTTAAGGAGATTCATGAAGGACAAAAAATCAATTATTCTGGTAAAAATAAAACCTACCTCACTCAATGCCACCACCTCAAGTGTAATCTTGTGCAAAAAAGGCAAACACAACCCCTTGGCTCAGAACTCTACCTGCAAATTCTGGAATCTTCATCCCAAGCTCAGACAAAACAGACTGGACACTGAAGAAACCCACATCACTGTCAGCTGCCTTCATCACACTCACTCAACATTAGACAAAAGCCTTTTTCTTAATTCTGGCTCTACTTCCCACATGATCTCAAACTCCAGCCTCTTTGAAAATTTATCTTCAGAAGAACTAGGATCTGTAAAGACCAAGCCTAGAACTCACCTTCTTGGAATCAAATGATCTGGAACAGTTTGCTTGAAAAATGAATATGGCTCTGATCTATGACTGAATAATTTCATCTATGTGCCTGAGCTGTCAGCCAATCTCTTGTCTTTCCATTGTCTATTGATATAACACTATGAAATCAAATTTGAAATCAACAAATTCTCTGTTTTCAAAGAAGGAAAAGAGGTTCTCAAAGTTTACTAACAGAATAACCTGCCTGCTATAACACTGGGGAAACTGTCATACCTTGCTCAACTGGGAACAAAACTGAGAGGCAAGGCCTAACCAAAAGGCTATGAAACCAGCTGAAAGACCATTTCACTTTGCAGTTGTTATGGTGTCACATAGCACTGTGTGACATTACCCCTGGGTTTAAGGGCACTTTTTCCCAAAGTGTGTATGGCTGGTGGCACTAAACCACTTTGCAGTTGTGGAGCCATATTCAGAAACACTCCTGAACACCATAAGGAGCCACCAAGACTTGGTAGTCTTGCTATTGACAGGAAAAAATCCCAACAATTGTCACAGGAGCAAGCCACCTTGCAAAACTTGTCCTGATTGCAAATTGAACCCGCAATTGGGCTAGCAGGTTTATGGTCATACCTTGCACAACTGTCAACCAAACTGAGAGGCAAGGCCTAACCAAAAGGCTATGAAACCGGCTGAAAGACCAGTTCACTTTGCAGTTTTTATGGTGTCACATACCACTGTTTGAAAGAAACCTGGAGAAAAATCCCTTCTCTCCAGTGGAGAAATTCTTCCCAAGTCCCTAGGACACCTCAGCAACACAGTATCATAAAATAGCTGAACAAACCTGTCAAATCTGATACCATATGTGAGTCCTATGAAGTTGGAAAAATAACCAAGGCATAATTCAAAAGCAGGCAAGATCCAGCCTCCATACCCTTTGAAGAACTCCATTTAGACATTTTTGGACCCATCACACCAGGCTCAGTCAAAAATCACAAATACTTGATGAATGTGGTTGACAGGCACTCTAGATACTGCTTAGGCATTCCTCTCAAATCTAAGGATTAACCCTTCAACACACTCTCACACATCCTAGACCTTGAATCAAAAGAATTTGGCTACTAACCCAAGACCTTGCACTCTGACAGAGGCAGAAAATTTAGAAACAAAAATTTCAGAGAGTAATGCAAGAAGCACCTGGTTGAAATTAGATATTCCATCACTTACACTCCTCAGCAAAATGTTCTGGCCAAGAGACACAAAAGAACCATACTTGAGTCAATCAGAACCATCTTCCACAACTCATTTCTTAACAAGAACATGTGTAAATTTTTTCTAAAGGCCAGTACACTTACTCTGAATCAGATACCTTGTCACAAATCAAAACAATCTCCCTAATCTCTCTTTCAAAATAAAACTCTTCCCTTGGACTATTTCCACCCCATTGGCAATCCAGTCTCTTTCCTCACACTACCTAAAAAAAAAACTCTCCAAACTGGAACCCAAGGGAGTGTCACAAGGGCTGTTGAATGCAAGCAGGGCTTGACACAGAGGGGACTCTACTCTCAGGAGGCTTGGGGGAAAGGATACTGGAAGATTCTACAAGGAGCAGAGTAGGACCTAATTGGAGTTAAGGTGCTGAATGACCCTTGCTGGGATGGATTCCTAGTAAGAAGTAGTAAACTGATTTCTTGGGGGACAATCAGGAAGAGGAAGATAAGGACTGCTTAAATATACAGGAGGCTGGACTACAAAAGAGGTACAGATGCCTTGGGTCTCAGACTACATATTTGATGACAAGGGAGCAGTCAAGGTAACAGAGAGGCTTATCAGGTATGCTACTACATTTGGGTTAGGCTGCTTACTACATTGGTGCTAGGCTACAGGTCTTGCTGTCTAAGTGGGGAATGTACAGTGAGAGGATGTACAGTGTACATGGAGGTCATGACACTATGTACTAAGTAGAGAGAGTATGTGATACAATCTGCAAGAGGATGTACATAAGGATTCCCAAAGGATAAACCATAGTGAGGTATAGGATAGACAGAGTGAAGAAGGTTAGAGGATATGGAGAACCTGAGAGATTAAGTATGTGCAAGCCTAGGGAGTATATATGTATAATGCATGAGGTTAGACTATATGTAGATATGTAAGGCATGAAGATCCTGACAATATGTAGTTGAAGGAGATATACTGATAAATTCTCCAGATCCCTGAGGTTGAAGTTCCTGAGTTAAGTAGATTAGACTGAGGTTAGACTGAGGTTAGACTGAGTTAGGTGTTAGTATTACAGGGAGAAAAAGGTATTCTGATGGGCTTCAATGACAATCTCAGATCCTACCAAATCTTATCAGAAACCCGTAGAATTTTTGAGACCAAAAACATCAGGTTACTCACCTTTTTTCCCAGAACCAAAAGCAAACCTTTAATAGAGCTTGAATTCAAGAACAAAGATTGGACAAATCCCAGAAAACAACACAGATAACAAACAAACTTCCCAGATTCTGAAAGTGAAATCAAACCACCATCTGACTACAGTAAAGAAAAAGGTTCAGTTAAGAAATATGATGAAAAAAACGTCATCAAGCCACAAACAAGAACAGGATATATCAATAGACTCCCCAGCTCCAGAAAGACTGCCTACTCCTCCCAGATAAATCTCAGAGAAATATCCTCAAAGAGTCAAGCTAGCTAAATACACATATCTCAGCACTCCAGGAACATTTTTGGAAGCCATCAAAACAGAGTTTGATTCCATTGAACAAATGGAAGTATGGGAAGATGAAACCATAATCCCTGACTCCTATCTGAAGAAAGTCATGATTCTCAAAAAAAAGCATGCAATTTCCTCATCAACCAAAAAGAATAATGCCAGATTCTACATCCAAGGATTCAAACAGATCCCTGGCATTGACTATGACAATAATTTCTGTCCAACCAAAAAATTAACTACTCTCCTAACACTCCTCATCCTTTCTGTCTCCAAAAAGTTCTCTCTCAGAAAGTTGGACATGAAGGAGGCTTTTCTATACACACCCCTGAAGGAAGGCATCTAAATCAAAACTCTCTCAGGGTGTTCAATAACCTTCCCTTTCCTCAAACTGAAGAAATCTCTCTATGGCCTGAAACAAGCTCCAGCCAACTGGTACAGCATTCTCACTGAATGGCTCAAGAAAATCAGATTTGCTCCTTCCAAATCTAACCCTTGTGTTTAAATCCACCAAGACTCCAATTCAGTACTCTTCTTTCATGTAAAAAACCTCATTGTAGCTTGAGGAACCCAATAATTTGAAACCCTCTTCCTCAAAAGCTTCCCAAAATCATCATATAACAGTCAAGAAACCCTTCTGGGAATTTAATTTACTATCTCTGATCTTAATATAACCCTCTCTCAAATCAAACTCATCAAAAAGGGACTCAAACTTCTTGGTCTATCCAACTGCAAACGTGTCCTCACACCTCTTACACCAAGTATCCAACTCCTCAAGGCAATCAAGTAAGAAATAGAAAAGTTCTAGAAGCTAAAAATAAACTACAGAAACTACAATTGAATGCTGAACTACCTCTCCTGCCAAACACAGCCAGATATAGCCCCCCAGTATCCATTATTTTCCAATTCAACAAAAACCCAGGAATAAACCACTGGAAAGAAGTTCTTCAATGCTGGAAATACCTGGATGGAACTATCTCAAATTATCTTCTTCTATCTCCTTCTTCCTTTTCATCCTCCTCTAGACTTGAATACTTCAGATAGGCTACTTGGCCCAATGATCTTGACTCCAGAAAATCAAGAAGCAGGTAAATCTGCCTCTGGCTCAACTTTCTAATCTCCTGGAATAGCTGAAAACAAAAAACATCACAATGTCATCCACCAAAGCCAAATTCAACTCACTAACCAAATGCCACCAGGAAAGCCTATGGATATCAGAACTCATCCAATAACTGTGGCAAACTCACTCACTCCCTCCTATCTTCACTTTAGACAACAAAGTACTGACAGAAAAATATCAGACACTTTGGCTCCAACTTCAACACTAAACATCTGAAAATCAAAATTAAGCATCTTGCCCCATGAAAAAAAATAATCAGTTGATTACAAGTCACATAACTTATAACAAAGAGGTCCTTTGTTCCTTTTTATGGCACTTGTAATTATGTGATAACTTTTTTTCATGGTTTCAGAAACCTGTACAAAAATGATACGACTTGAAGTGAACCTGATTCCTTTAGAAGACATGGTTTCCAAAACTCTGACTATTTCTTGCATCTCAAAATCTCTTAACAGAATCAACAGTTGGATCTTCACCTCAAGGCATGGGGGTTGTTGAAATTCCATCAAAAAAAAATAAGAAAAGGAAATATTTAGTCAGAGTTATTTAGTTGCCTTCCAGCCACTACATTGACTATACCACAGGTTATCCGAATTGGGAAAACTTTTTTGCAGTCACCAGGACTAGTTGGACCTGGCATAAAGTTATCCCAATTGGGATTGTAGGAATTTGCGGCTAATAGGATTGATTTCAGTAGGAAGCAAAAAAGAGCAGACAACAACCTTGAGGCAGGAAGCTTGGGCAGTACCTAACAGGACCAGTCAGGCACAAGAGAGAGTTGAAGGATGAGAACAAAGAAGCAGAAAATGAGTGGGAAAGGAAGAAAATATGTGGTGGTCAATTGAGCGTGGTGAGGAGAAGAGTGGTTGGTTGAGCTTAGTGAGATTGTGAGCGGTTGTTTCAGCTTGAGAGGAGGGAAGCAGTTGGCGTCTGGAGGTGATGGTTAGAAGCGTTTGAGGTTTGTAGCAGTTGATGAATCAGAACCAGGAAACAGAAGAGGAGTGGTGCTTGAGGTGTTTCTGGTAGGGTAAGTCAATAGGTGTTCCCTGTTTGGAGTGTTGCCAGTGAAAGCTGAAGTTAAGAGGTACATGGCAATGAGGTACGCAACAGAGGTTGAAATTGATGGGCTGAAGGAAATGGAAACATTGGTTGGATGGAAGGGCAAGGAAAGAAGAAGAAAGAAAGAAAGAAATAACAGCAAGAAATAAATAGCAGCATAAGAAGAGGGGTAGAAAAGAACCAAGAGCACAGCACATTTGAAGTGTAAGTTTTTAATGTATTTAGCAACTTCTTGAGTAACTCCAACAGCCTCCCTTGCTAAATCATTATATTATCTTGAGTTGAGTCAGAGCGCAATTCAGAGGTATGCGGGCAACAGACTTTGTTAGGAATTCCTCTAAGTTAATTTTAGACAACACCTTCTGGAGCTGGACAGAGTTTTTCAGAATTTTGCTTCTGAAGTAGTGGAACCGCAGTTCCATTTGCTTGGTGTGGAATCCAGCGTGGTCGGCCTGATTCATAGCAAGTTTGATACATCCTTCATTGCCTTCATAGAAAATTGCAGGTTTCCCAGAGCCGGAAGGAAAAACTTTGAGCATCAGTGAGCAAATCCAATTTACCTCCTTGAGGGCATCACCAATTGCCTTATATTCAGCCTTGGTGGTTGAAAGAGATAGCATAGGCTTCTTTTTGGACTTCCAGGTGATGAAGTTGCTGTGCCATAGGATCAGTAGGCCGGATATGGACCACTGGGGTACTGGGAAAGGTAGCCCAGTTGGCGTCTACATAGGCATGGAATTTGTTGTTGTCTTCCAATTTGGTGAACATGAGGCCCCTTTTGTCAGATTTCTTGAGATAGTTTAGCACGTGGAGGGCAGACTTGTAGTGAAAGAGATTGGGCTTGCACAAGAACTGTGCCAGGTGGTTCACTGCAAAGGTGATATCCGGTTGGGTGCAGGTGCTGATGTTATTCAACTCACCCAAAATCTTCCAATAGTTTTCCCCTGAAGCGGAGAAGTTGGTGTGGTCTTCCTCACTGGACGGAAAGAGTTTTCCTTGAGGTCTGAACGGAGTGGAGTATGTTCTGTTCAATGGTAGCAGATATTGAGATCAAATGTGTTGGATGTAGGACTGCTGATACAGCTTGAAGCCACCAGCATGATGGGCAATGTTCATACCTATTAGAAGAGATGCCCTTCCCAGGTCTTTAATTATGAATTCATGCCCACGTTCTCCAATGAAGACAGTTGGATCCTTGCTGAAAATTGTAATGTTGTCCACGTGCACGTAGAGATAGGTGGAATCCCTCCAGAATAGGCGTTGGTTGGCTTCACATCTGTTGAAGCCAATTTCTAGTAGCCAGTTGCTGAGGGTTTCATACCAGGCCAGCGGCGCTTGCTTCAGGCCATAGGGCCCCTTTTTCAGGCGCAGGATTTTGCCAGAGGAGACTTCAATGTTGGACAGAGGCATGATCAAAATTTGTTTGGTCAGCAGGGCATTGAGGAAGGCGGACTTGACTTCCACTTGGTGAAAGAGTTGTTTTTCCTGCGCTGCAATTGAGATGAGCATTCAAAGTGATGTCTTGTTGCAGGTTGGCAAGAAGGTGGTTGTGAAGTTGCAACCGTATTCCTGGTTGAAGCCCTGTATGCAGATCTGGGCCTTGAATTCCACTATTTGGTTTTGGTTGTCCCATTTGGTTTGAAAATCCCATACTCAGCAAAGTGGCCTGGAGTTGGGAGTTCCATTGGTTTCTTACCAGACATCATACAAGAGAAGTTTCAGTTCTTCAGTCTTCATTGCCTCAATCCATTCATCACAATATTTAGAGTTGAGAGCTTCTTGAAGGTTTTTAGGGTCTTTGTACAAGTGGTCCACTATGAGGTAGAGGGAAGGAGTCCCAATTTTAGAATTTGGTGCGACAAGGAAAAGAGAGAATGTTGTCTGTGTACAGCCTATCATGAGGAAGAAAGGACATGTTAGTGCAAGGGCCATCACCTTCACCAG
>CM062646.1:17463539-17503539 GCA_025617555.3 Puccinia polysora
GAGGATGACACATATGAGAGCGGAAAAAAGATATTTTTTTTGTTTTTTTTTTGGGGGGGTGATAGGAATGAGATGATGGACAAATTAAAAGATTTTGCAGAGACAGGATCAAAATTCAAAAAAAGACATGAAAAAAAAAGACAGAAGGGGAAACAAAATAGGCCCTGATTCCAAAGATGGGCATCAGATGAGCTCAAGCAGTTGTTGGAGGGAGGGATGGGATGATCCTTGTTTGCAACAGCGGGAAAAGGATGACTGGGAGATGACAGCGGCAAACTGGTTTCTGAAGGGCATCAGCAAGTTGGCAAAAGGCGTGACAATTGCTTGCAACGGTGATGATGGTGAAGGAGTATTGGGGGAATGATTGATGGGAAGAAGGGTTGATAGTGGGAATCCGCAAGCTGTAAAGCTAAGGAACAAACCACCGCCAGCGTCATCAGGTTGAGGGACAATGTATAGAGAGAGACAACTTTCTGCAAGCAATGATTTTGATCAGCCAATCAATTTTGCTTTTGGTTGTATCAACATTTGTAGATACTTGAGGTTTTGTGAAGATGATTGGCAGGAGTGGCCAAAGGGGATCAATGATGCAAGCGGCACCAATTACCATCAGAAAGCAACTTTGGGCAAGCAATGTTTGTTGAGGAAGTTTTTTTTTGTTCATTGCAAATGAGAATGGTGATTGGTTGGATGATGATTATCAAGAAAACAATAGTGGCAATGAGGAAGGGAATGATTGTTTTGGCATGCAATTTGGCCAAAAATTGAAGCCACAAGCCCAATGGGGAAGGTTTGAACAGAGGTCTGGGGATTTCAACACCCTGGAGAGGCCTATCTAGACTTCTAAGACAACGAGAAGTTGGAAGAAGGAAAAATGAAGGGGTTTCCATAGAAACACAGTGAATATATATATAAATATATATTTATTTATTTGGATGATAATCAGATGAAAGAATATATAAAAAATTTAAAAAAAATTCCTTTTACATGAGGTGTGCTGATTTGGTCACCACAGCGTCATTAAATTTTCCAATGCCACTGGAGATTCTCTAAAGGGTATTGGTTTTTCTAAAGGTTTTTCATTCTCAAATATATCTTGATTTAATGTAGCCCCTAATCCATTCATAGTAGCATCTATTTATAGCTTGAATTTCTTATTACAATCAGGCTGAATTATTACTGGTGCAGTGGTCTGGTCTTTCTTGAGTTCCTCATAGTTCTTTAGCCTCTCATGAGTCATCTCAAAAAGGGTTTTTTTTTATATTTCATACACGTTTTTGGGCAGCACAGAAAATTTGTGTATAAATTGCCTGTAATAACTGCAGAAACTGAAAAAAGACAAATAAGTTTAGATAAGTTTCTTTTAAGGAATGGGTCTTTTCATAAATGTAGCTATTTTTCTCTTATCAGCAGTCAAGATTGGTCCAGAGAACATGTGGCCCAAGGCTTTTAGTTTTCAATATAAAGATTTGCACTTTCTCATGGATAATTTGAGTCCTACAGAAGAAATGTTTCTAAGGAATAATCTCACTTTTCTCCATGTGAGTTTCCCACTCATCAGTTTATATGAAAAAAATCATCAATTTATACCATCATTAATCCTGTTCTAATGAAATTCCCTATAACAGTGTCCATCATCCTTTGGAATCAAGAGGGATCATTCTTGATCCCAAAGGGCATCCTTAATTATTCATATATTCCTAGGTGGCACATGATTCTCATGAATTTTCTACTTTAATGACTGATTGGTATCTGATGCAACACTTTCAGAATTTCCATAGTGTTTTATATACTCAGCTTTGGACAGGTTGTGTAAAAATGATGAATTCTTGGTATTGGAGTATAGTCTGCTTGAAATTAATTGTCAAGAATTCTTAAATCTCCAACCATCCTTGACTTTTCATTGTTCCAGGCTATGATTACTGGTTTGGTGACATCAAATTTATCATTGTTTCCTACCTTTCTTAATACTTTTGAGCCTATTGGCTCTTGGATATGGGCTTCAAGTGCTGCACTAGACTTAGGGCTAGATGGGTAGGCAGGACCTCTGATGTTAAGAGATAGGGAGGTTTAATTTTCAGATTTGGGATTGTATCATTCCCTTTGATATTAAAAATTGGATTTTCTCTGGTACACAAGGCATTTTGGTTCTCAAAGGAAACAGTGAGAATTTCCTTTCACTTTTCTTAACTAAGTTTGGAGTCTATAGATTCTTGGGAAAATTATTCTTAGCTGAAGGCTTCCAGTTGTTTTTCATAGATTGATTCAGACTCCTGTGCATTTATTTTTTATATCTGAAACTTCTTGTTCCAGTCTCCTCCTACTGTCAATTATGTTCCTTTACTTTGGAATACATCTACCCCATAAAGGCAAAGGGATTCATTTCCTAAGATTAATTGGTCACATACACTGTCTTGTAGTACCACAACTCTATCTTCAATTTGAGGAATTCTTTGCTATGTGGGAGTATTAAATATGTGGTCCATACTGTTAGAATTTTAGCCTGATATTTGTGTTTCCTAAACCTTGAGTGCAACCATACTTTCATCAGTTTTATATTCCTTTAGCAATTTTCACTGTCTTGTGATATCTTATGTTTCACTATCAATCTTTATTCATTATACTTATTCACTATATTATTTCTTAACCACTAGTCCGCCATCCTGTATTTGATTTACTTATATTGATCCTGATCTAGTGAAATTCAACCATCTTTTTTGACTTACCATGAGCTTGAGTGCCCCTTTGGCATCTAGATCCGCTCCTCTTAGTTTTATAAGATTTTTATCCTCATCCTATAAATCCTTTCAACTCAAGAAATGAACTCTAATTTTAACACATACTCCTATAGAATTTAAGGAAAAAATACAACTGACAAACTTAGCTTGGGGTACTGGTAGCTGTTGAAATTCCATCAAAAAAAATGAAGTTGGAGTGATTTAGTTGCCTCCAAGCAACTGCATCCACCACAATTTATCCCAATTGGGATAAATTTTTACAGTCACCATGAATAGAAGTACCTGGCCTGGGGTTATACCAATAGGGATAAATCCTGTAGTTTTGCAAGATCAGAGGTCCCCCGCAACTACAACCTGGCCTATCCTCCCTCCACACCTCACCTTTCATCATTGATCCTCCATTTAACCATCCACCAATTGGCCAAAAAACCAACCTAAAAAACCACCTCAGAACCAAAATACCAATGACTGATCCAACTAAAGACCAATCAATATCCTTCAAGACAGACCAATAAAACTCAAGACCAATCAATAACTTTCAAGACTGACCAAAAAATTGATCCAAGACCATTTATCAAAAAAAACTATCCAAATCATCTGCCCAACCAGTTGAATCAATCTTCTCAACTGTTTAATCTGCAAAACTATCTGAAACTCAAGAGGAGGAGAAAATTGGTCAACATCCCAATAAATGGAGTTCAACACTTAAGAAAGCAGGAAATAGACCAACAGAGACCATTTATTTTCTCCTAGAACACAGGGCTGGTTGAAATCAGAACCCAACCCAAGTCCTAGTACCACTCATCCCAGCCATGATCAACTCTTCTTTTCCTTTCCAATTGTTCCTTGACCTGAAGAAAGAGAATTCCCTTACTGATCTTTCTGGATTCAACTTCTGTTCCATCTCTTATTCACCTTTTTTATCAAAATAAACTAGTCAATTTCTTCAGTTGCTGGTTTTTTATGTTGGAGTATTGGGGTATATCACAATCTCCATATCTTTTCTACTCTTTTCTTTTTCCTTTTTCTTCCTCTGTTTCTTTCTTCTTTCTCTATTCCTCTACTATCCCTGCCTCTTTCTGTTCTAAATTGTCTCCCCTTTCTTCTGTCCTGTACTGTCTTTCGCCTATGTCACACCCTGAACATGTCTCAAATATGTCTCCTCTCAATCTCTAGACTTGTGGCTTGCTCACTCTCAGTTCTTCATATTCTCTTCATGTCACATCATGTGTCAAATCTCAACCCCTGGTGTCTATCTGAGGGCAGATCTCAAGCAAGTAGAAGGTTTCTCTTCTCTCATCCTTCTATTTCTGCTCTCACTCTGTTATCCCTCAGGTAAGTCTATGTCTTGTCATGTACTCTCTTTTCCTTCATCCTCTTTCTCCATCACTCATGAAATTTATCCTTCTATTTCTGCTCTCACTCTGTTATCCCTCAGCCTTCAGAAAAACAGTTTATGAGCCCAGAGACGCAACCCAAGAATCAATAACTCAATCTAATCTTATTCTCCAGAATGATCTGGCACCTAGTGTGTTGTTACTCTGTTTCAGCTATTGATGAAATTCAATCTCACCCAGTCTTAAAAACCCAATTGATTATTCCTCTAAGCTCCCCAGGATCAGAATCAAATTATCTTGACTGGTTGATGATCTTAAAAATCCATTTCCAAGCTTCTGGTGTTGGATACCTACTCAATGCAGTCAATCAAAAACCAAATCAAGATACATGGTCAAGAGATAATCTTGCAGTATTCTCAGTGATATCAAGATCAATCAGCTCCTCAAGCTTCCAGTTCATAAGAAAGCACCAAGATAGCGCCATTGGAATGTGGAACTCACTTCACAATTGCCATCAGGACAACTCCTCAGGTGGACAAATGTACTGGCTTCAAAAACTCCTCCTCACTTGGCTGAAAGACAAGGAAATGACCACACACCTCACTGAAATAGTTTTTTATGGCAAAAAGATCTTGCCTTTGATTACTCCCAAAAATCCTCTCACTGCCAACAAACTTCAATTGACGGCCATCATCCTCTCACTCCTGGACAACTGGATTGGATGTGTCTCCGGCATGATGAATGAAGAGTTGGTACCTTCATCTAAATTAATCAATTCACTTAAGCAAGAAAGCCTAAAATTCCGAACCAGAAATGAAGACTCACTCATATTCAACTCAGTTAAATCTCCATCCAACTCCAGAATTCCAAATAAACCTCAATGGGACCAATCAAGCTCCTCAAGAAATTACTACTGCACCAACTGAAAGATTGAGGGACATTCCTTTTCAAGATGCCCAGAGGTCCATGAAGCTCTCCTACGCTCAAAAAGAAGGAAGAAAAAGCAAAAGACTCTTCAAAACTCATCAAATACAAATAAAGCAAACGCTGTGCTGACAAATGAAGATAACAAAGATGAATTCTCCAAATCTGGAGTAACTATCCATGCCAGCTATGCAACATGCAACCTGACCAGGTCAAATACATCAAAAAACTGTTATTTTAATCTGGACTCAGGATTCCCCCTGTTGATGAATCCATTAGACTTGCAGTTAGAAAAAAAAAACTTCCATAAGCCTTGCCAATGGATCATCTATCTCATAAAAAATGGAATGAATGCTCAAATTTCCCTTTGAAAATATCAAGGCCCTATTTGTTCCAAATATTCAAAAAACTCTACTCTCCATCTTGAATCTGTGTGATTCTGGATGCACAGTTGTCTTCACCTCTGATGGATGCAAAATATACAAATGCCCAACCATCACCAGCAATGAAACACCTGTCATCACAGGATACCAGAAATCAAATCTATACTATCTTCCCAGAAAGTAAGTGAGCCAAGAAGAATCAGTTTTTTCAAGCGTCTCAAACCTATCTGATAACACCCTTTTTGGATATCACTGCAGATTCTCTCACCTGAAGCTGGAGTCACTACAAAAACTCTTGAAGTTGTACAGTATCACCCCTCTTGTCATTAACAAACACAAAGTTCAACAGTGGATCACTTGTATTCAATCCAAGATGTCTCAAACTCCTTTCCACTCTTGCCTTAGTTACTTCTCCAACCTCCCTGTTCAGATCATACACTCAGACCTGTGCAGCTTTGAAAAAACCTCTATAGAAGGCTATAATTATTCTGTAACTTTTATCAATGAATTCTCAAAATCCCAATTTGCCTACCCGCTGTGACAGAAATCCAATGTATTTGAATGCACCAAACTCTTTTTTTCTTTCTTTAAAAATCAATTCCACTGATTAATTGCCTCCCTGAAAACTGAAAACAGGGGCAAATATTTCAATGAGAAGATTTAGGTGTTTCTATCCCTCAGAGGTGTATTTCACAAGCCAGGACCACCTCACTCCCCACATCTGAATGGTGTTGCTGAATGATCAAACCAAACAATCCTAAACCTCATTTGCTGTGCTCTACTGTCTTCTCATCTTCTCCTTCCCTTGCAAGACTCCTCAAGGCTTCACCTCCCCTAATTCTATCCTACAGAAGGACAATATTCTGCCCACCTACCTTCATCCCTTTGGGTTCCTTGCCTGGTACAAAGTACCCAAGCATGACAGGAAGAAGCTCTCACCCAAATCTTGTCCCTCCATCCTCTTATCTTATCTTCATCCAGGAAATGGTTATTGTCTCCTGGACCTTGGAGACAAGAAGGTTGTTAAATAAAGAGATTGCATCTTCAAAAAAACCGTCTTTCCCTATGGATCCTCTACGCAGGACGCAAGTAAAGATCATTTACCCGTCTGCTCTGAACTGATCTGTACCTCCCTCTCCTCTTCTCCCCCTTCCCCCCCTGTTCCTTCTGTCCTTTAATCCCCCCTCCCACCCCCTGTTTCCAATAATGTGTCTCCCTCATCATTCAAACCCCCTGTCTCAATTCCTCCTGACCCCCAATCTCTTCCATCCACTGACCCCGTTGGCATTGCTCTTCCCTGCCCCTCCAGGCCAGCTACTCCCCCTGACTCTGTAGCCTTCACCTTCAGTCATGTTCAAGCTTCCCATCACCACCATGCCATCAGCCCCTGCTTGTTTGATGGATCCATCTTTCCCCCCCCCTGTTCCCCTTGTCTCCATCTCCCTGCCTGCCTCCCCTCCCTCTCCTCCCTCTCCTCCCTCTACCCCCTCCCCCTTTCCCCCTTGTTGCTCCACACGGCACACTTTTCCTCCATCCTATTTTGGACACTACTCCCATTCTGCATCTTTCAAGGACAATCTTATCGCGCCCAACACTTGGAAACAGCTGATTAACTCACCTCATCAACATCAGTGGATTTCCTCTGCGCAAGAAGAAATGTCATCCCTCCACAGCTTGAAAACTTGGTTCCTGGTTCCCCCTCATCAAGGCTGCAAAGTCATACACTTCAAGTGGGTCTTTAAATTCAATCATCACGCAGATGGGTCAATGATTAAACTCAAGGCTTGTCTGGTTGCAATGGGTTTTTCTCAGGTCTGCAGACTGTATTGCTTCAAGGTATTTGCCCCCACCCTTTGCCTAGAAACTTTCTGTCTCCTTCTGAGTCTTCTGGGAAACAAGTTCTGGGTCCTTTGCCAATTCAATTTCAAAACTGCCTTTCTGAATAGACATCTGGATGAACCGGTTTGCATGTCTCAACCCCCTGGCTTCAAGGAACCCAATCAACCAGACTGGGTTTTTAAGGTTTCCAGAGCCATCTATGGACTAAAGCAATTTCTGTGTCAGTGGAACATTGAGCTGAACTCCTCCCTTCCTTCCCTTGTTCTGTCCTGGTTGTTGTAAAACCCCTCTCTCTACTTCAAGCTGTCCAACAGCTCTCTTGTTGGTGCCATAACTGCGCATGTTGAGGATCTGGCTGTAGTTTGCAACTCTGATTTTGTCACCTCATTCATCTCGGACATTGGCAACCACTTCTCAATTGGCTGAAACAACAATCTTTCTCTCTTTCTATCCATCTCCATCCACCGCAAATTTTCTAGCCTCACCGTCTCAATTGGTCAAGATCACTACATTTCTTCAGTTTTCTCCTCCTTTCTAACCTTTACTCCCACTGGTGTCTCCTCCCCAACCAAAAAGCGGTTCAAACTACTATCCAAGCACATCTTGGGAATTCCTGAGTCTCCTCCCCAGTAAAATCAAATCATCAGCTCTTTGCTCTGTATCTCTCAGTGTACTTGTCTGGATGTTGCCGGACGTTGCCTTTGCTGTCAACAAACTGTCTCAATTCCTGAAAGACCTGTCCATAGACCATTGGAACGCAGCCCTTTGTGTGCTCCGCTACCTCCACGCAACAAAGGATCTCTTTCTTACTCTTGGCGGCAATGATCTCACCCTGGTTGGCTGCATTGACTCTGACTGGGAAAAAGATTGCAACGTCCATTATTCTATCTCTGACTACAAGTTTTGTCTTGGTTCTGGCGCTATCTCTTGGAGGTCAAAGAAGAAGCCAACCGTCTCCCTCTCCATCTCCAAAGAGGAGTAAAAGGCTCTCTCAGACTCCTGAAAAGAAGGCCTATGGCTGCGGAACATTCTATGAGCTCCACCTGTGCAACAACTCACTGGTTCCTTGTTTTTTTTACAACAAAGGTGCCAAAGACCTTGCAAAGAACCCTGAACATCACTCCCAGACAAAACAAATTGATGTGCGTCACCACTTTATTTGTGAATGTGTGGTCCAAAATTTCTTTGACGTTCAACACATTGGAACAAAGGGTATGATTGCAGATATGCTAACCAAGCCACTTTCCCATGTTCTTCTAAACACTCATCAAAGCCTTTTTGGCCTCATTGGCGGTGGTTAGCAAGGGGGGTTGTTGGAGTATTAGAGTATATCACAATCTCCATATCTTCTCTATTCTTTTCTTTTTACTTTTTCTTCCTCTGTTTCTTTCTTCTGTCTCTGTTTCTCTACTATCCCTGCCTCTTTCTGTTCTACATTTTTATCTCTTTCTTCTTTCCTTTTCTGTCTTTCTTGTATTTCACACCCTGAACATGTCTCAAATAAGTCTCCTCTCAATCTCTAGACTTGCGGCTTGCTCACTCTCAGATCTTCATATTGTTGTCATGTCACCTCATGTGAGACATCTCAACTCCTGGTGTTTACCTGAGGGCAGAGCTTGAGCAAGGAGAAATTTTCTCTTCTCTCACCCTTCTATTTCTTCTCTCACTCTGTTATCCCTCAGGTAATTCTATGTCTTTTTGTGTACTCTCTTTTTCTTCATTCTCCTTCTCCATCACTCATGAAATTCATCCTTCTATTTCTGCTCTCACTATTTTATCCCTCAGCCTTCAGAACATCCTTTAAAAAAAATAATAAAATTCAGGATTCAAGATTGAGAGCCTTGCAGTCCAACACAATTAACATTCAACATACGCCCCACTGCAAAAAGGATCATTGACAGCTCAAGCACTGCTTTAAAGAAGAATACTTGAAAAACCAAACAAGAAAATCAAGCTTACTCTTAAGAACCAGCAACATCTATGTCAGAGGCACTTACTCAAGCCATTATCAAAACCTCCTTTGAGAGAATGCCCAGCCCAAATATGGACAATGCCCAAATATGGAAAACTTTTCTCTCTGGAAGGGCATAATGGAAAACTTCCTGGAGCTACAAGGACTCATAGATGTGCTCAATTAAAAAGGTCAGAACCTCACCATTGTCAGCAAACTTAGCATAAGAACCATTCTGATCTCAAAGCTTGACCCAGCCATCCATGCAAGGTTCATTAATCACAAGAACAAGGGAGAAAAAAAGGTGGTGTGGAAATCCATTTTGAAATTCTTTGCCTCATCCAAAGCCTCAAGCCAAGCCCAGGTGTACAAAGAATTCCTCCAAATCACCTTCAACCAACATTAAGTTCAGAAGTTCATCACTCAAATCAAGAGGTCCATAAACCAGCTACACAAGGTGGGAATTTCCATCCCTGAAGACATTCTGGGTTAAAAAATCCTCCACAAACTACCAGCCAGCCTAGAAAACATTAGCCAACAGATCACCCACTCTGACAGGCTCATCACCACTGATCTTTTCCTTGACCACTTAAGGAGATTCATGAAGGACAAAAAATCAATTATTCTGGTAAAAATAAAACCTACCTCACTCAATGCCACCACCTCAAGTGTAATCTTGTGCAAAAAAGGCAAACACAACCCCTTGGCTCAGAACTCTACCTGCAAATTCTGGAATCTTCATCCCAAGCTCAGACAAAACAGACTGGACACTGAAGAAACCCACATCACTGTCAGCTGCCTTCATCACACTCACTCAACATTAGACAAAAGCCTTTTTCTTAATTCTGGCTCTACTTCCCACATGATCTCAAACTCCAGCCTCTTTGAAAATTTATCTTCAGAAGAACTAGGATCTGTAAAGACCAAGCCTAGAACTCACCTTCTTGGAATCAAATGATCTGGAACAGTTTGCTTGAAAAATGAATATGGCTCTGATCTATGACTGAATAATTTCATCTATGTGCCTGAGCTGTCAGCCAATCTCTTGTCTTTCCATTGTCTATTGATATAACACTATGAAATCAAATTTGAAATCAACAAATTCTCTGTTTTCAAAGAAGGAAAAGAGGTTCTCAAAGTTTACTAACAGAATAACCTGCCTGCTATAACACTGGGGAAACTGTCATACCTTGCTCAACTGGGAACAAAACTGAGAGGCAAGGCCTAACCAAAAGGCTATGAAACCAGCTGAAAGACCATTTCACTTTGCAGTTGTTATGGTGTCACATAGCACTGTGTGACATTACCCCTGGGTTTAAGGGCACTTTTTCCCAAAGTGTGTATGGCTGGTGGCACTAAACCACTTTGCAGTTGTGGAGCCATATTCAGAAACACTCCTGAACACCATAAGGAGCCACCAAGACTTGGTAGTCTTGCTATTGACAGGAAAAAATCCCAACAATTGTCACAGGAGCAAGCCACCTTGCAAAACTTGTCCTGATTGCAAATTGAACCCGCAATTGGGCTAGCAGGTTTATGGTCATACCTTGCACAACTGTCAACCAAACTGAGAGGCAAGGCCTAACCAAAAGGCTATGAAACCGGCTGAAAGACCAGTTCACTTTGCAGTTTTTATGGTGTCACATACCACTGTTTGAAAGAAACCTGGAGAAAAATCCCTTCTCTCCAGTGGAGAAATTCTTCCCAAGTCCCTAGGACACCTCAGCAACACAGTATCATAAAATAGCTGAACAAACCTGTCAAATCTGATACCATATGTGAGTCCTATGAAGTTGGAAAAATAACCAAGGCATAATTCAAAAGCAGGCAAGATCCAGCCTCCATACCCTTTGAAGAACTCCATTTAGACATTTTTGGACCCATCACACCAGGCTCAGTCAAAAATCACAAATACTTGATGAATGTGGTTGACAGGCACTCTAGATACTGCTTAGGCATTCCTCTCAAATCTAAGGATTAACCCTTCAACACACTCTCACACATCCTAGACCTTGAATCAAAAGAATTTGGCTACTAACCCAAGACCTTGCACTCTGACAGAGGCAGAAAATTTAGAAACAAAAATTTCAGAGAGTAATGCAAGAAGCACCTGGTTGAAATTAGATATTCCATCACTTACACTCCTCAGCAAAATGTTCTGGCCAAGAGACACAAAAGAACCATACTTGAGTCAATCAGAACCATCTTCCACAACTCATTTCTTAACAAGAACATGTGTAAATTTTTTCTAAAGGCCAGTACACTTACTCTGAATCAGATACCTTGTCACAAATCAAAACAATCTCCCTAATCTCTCTTTCAAAATAAAACTCTTCCCTTGGACTATTTCCACCCCATTGGCAATCCAGTCTCTTTCCTCACACTACCTAAAAAAAAAACTCTCCAAACTGGAACCCAAGGGAGTGTCACAAGGGCTGTTGAATGCAAGCAGGGCTTGACACAGAGGGGACTCTACTCTCAGGAGGCTTGGGGGAAAGGATACTGGAAGATTCTACAAGGAGCAGAGTAGGACCTAATTGGAGTTAAGGTGCTGAATGACCCTTGCTGGGATGGATTCCTAGTAAGAAGTAGTAAACTGATTTCTTGGGGGACAATCAGGAAGAGGAAGATAAGGACTGCTTAAATATACAGGAGGCTGGACTACAAAAGAGGTACAGATGCCTTGGGTCTCAGACTACATATTTGATGACAAGGGAGCAGTCAAGGTAACAGAGAGGCTTATCAGGTATGCTACTACATTTGGGTTAGGCTGCTTACTACATTGGTGCTAGGCTACAGGTCTTGCTGTCTAAGTGGGGAATGTACAGTGAGAGGATGTACAGTGTACATGGAGGTCATGACACTATGTACTAAGTAGAGAGAGTATGTGATACAATCTGCAAGAGGATGTACATAAGGATTCCCAAAGGATAAACCATAGTGAGGTATAGGATAGACAGAGTGAAGAAGGTTAGAGGATATGGAGAACCTGAGAGATTAAGTATGTGCAAGCCTAGGGAGTATATATGTATAATGCATGAGGTTAGACTATATGTAGATATGTAAGGCATGAAGATCCTGACAATATGTAGTTGAAGGAGATATACTGATAAATTCTCCAGATCCCTGAGGTTGAAGTTCCTGAGTTAAGTAGATTAGACTGAGGTTAGACTGAGGTTAGACTGAGTTAGGTGTTAGTATTACAGGGAGAAAAAGGTATTCTGATGGGCTTCAATGACAATCTCAGATCCTACCAAATCTTATCAGAAACCCGTAGAATTTTTGAGACCAAAAACATCAGGTTACTCACCTTTTTTCCCAGAACCAAAAGCAAACCTTTAATAGAGCTTGAATTCAAGAACAAAGATTGGACAAATCCCAGAAAACAACACAGATAACAAACAAACTTCCCAGATTCTGAAAGTGAAATCAAACCACCATCTGACTACAGTAAAGAAAAAGGTTCAGTTAAGAAATATGATGAAAAAACGTCATCAAGCCACAAACAAGAACAGGATATATCAATAGACTCCCCAGCTCCAGAAAGACTGCCTACTCCTCCCAGATAAATCTCAGAGAAATATCCTCAAAGAGTCAAGCTAGCTAAATACACATATCTCAGCACTCCAGGAACATTTTTGGAAGCCATCAAAACAGAGTTTGATTCCATTGAACAAATGGAAGTATGGGAAGATGAAACCATAATCCCTGACTCCTATCTGAAGAAAGTCATGATTCTCAAAAAAAAGCATGCAATTTCCTCATCAACCAAAAAGAATAATGCCAGATTCTACATCCAAGGATTCAAACAGATCCCTGGCATTGACTATGACAATAATTTCTGTCCAACCAAAAAATTAACTACTCTCCTAACACTCCTCATCCTTTCTGTCTCCAAAAAGTTCTCTCTCAGAAAGTTGGACATGAAGGAGGCTTTTCTATACACACCCCTGAAGGAAGGCATCTAAATCAAAACTCTCTCAGGGTGTTCAATAACCTTCCCTTTCCTCAAACTGAAGAAATCTCTCTATGGCCTGAAACAAGCTCCAGCCAACTGGTACAGCATTCTCACTGAATGGCTCAAGAAAATCAGATTTGCTCCTTCCAAATCTAACCCTTGTGTTTAAATCCACCAAGACTCCAATTCAGTACTCTTCTTTCATGTAAAAAACCTCATTGTAGCTTGAGGAACCCAATAATTTGAAACCCTCTTCCTCAAAAGCTTCCCAAAATCATCATATAACAGTCAAGAAACCCTTCTGGGAATTTAATTTACTATCTCTGATCTTAATATAACCCTCTCTCAAATCAAACTCATCAAAAAGGGACTCAAACTTCTTGGTCTATCCAACTGCAAACGTGTCCTCACACCTCTTACACCAAGTATCCAACTCCTCAAGGCAATCAAGTAAGAAATAGAAAAGTTCTAGAAGCTAAAAATAAACTACAGAAACTACAATTGAATGCTGAACTACCTCTCCTGCCAAACACAGCCAGATATAGCCCCCCAGTATCCATTATTTTCCAATTCAACAAAAACCCAGGAATAAACCACTGGAAAGAAGTTCTTCAATGCTGGAAATACCTGGATGGAACTATCTCAAATTATCTTCTTCTATCTCCTTCTTCCTTTTCATCCTCCTCTAGACTTGAATACTTCAGATAGGCTACTTGGCCCAATGATCTTGACTCCAGAAAATCAAGAAGCAGGTAAATCTGCCTCTGGCTCAACTTTCTAATCTCCTGGAATAGCTGAAAACAAAAAACATCACAATGTCATCCACCAAAGCCAAATTCAACTCACTAACCAAATGCCACCAGGAAAGCCTATGGATATCAGAACTCATCCAATAACTGTGGCAAACTCACTCACTCCCTCCTATCTTCACTTTAGACAACAAAGTACTGACAGAAAATATCAGACACTTTGGCTCCAACTTCAACACTAAACATCTGAAAATCAAAATTAAGCATCTTGCCCCATGAAAAAAAATAATCAGTTGATTACAAGTCACATAACTTATAACAAAGAGGTCCTTTGTTCCTTTTTATGGCACTTGTAATTATGTGATAACTTTTTTTCATGGTTTCAGAAACCTGTACAAAAATGATAGACTTGAAGTGAACCTGATTCCTTTAGAAGACATGGTTTCCAAAACTCTGACTATTTCTTGCATCTCAAAATCTCTTAACAGAATCAACAGTTGGATCTTCACCTCAAGGCATGGGGGTTGTTGAAATTCCATCAAAAAAAATAAGAAAAGGAAATATTTAGTCAGAGTTATTTAGTTGCCTTCCAGCCACTACATTGACTATACCACAGGTTATCCGAATTGGGAAAACTTTTTGCAGTCACCAGGACTAGTTGGACCTGGCATAAAGTTATCCCAATTGGGATTGTAGGAATTTGCGGCTAATAAGGATTGATTTCAGTAGGAAGCAAAAAAGAGCAGACAACAACCTTGAGGCAGGAAGCTTGGGCAGTACCTAACAGGACCAGTCAGGCACAAGAGAGAGTTGAAGGATGAGAACAAAGAAGCAGAAAATGAGTGGGAAAGGAAGAAAATATGTGGTGGTCAATTGAGCGTGGTGAGGAGAAGAGTGGTTGGTTGAGCTTAGTGAGATTGTGAGCGGTTGTTTCAGCTTGAGAGGAGGGAAGCAGTTGGCGTCTGGAGGTGATGGTTAGAAGCGTTTGAGGTTGTAGCAGTTGATGAATCAGAACCAGGAAACAGAAGAGGAGTGGTGCTTGAGGTGTTTCTGGTAGGGTAAGTCAATAGGTGTTCCCTGTTTGGAGTGTTGCCAGTGAAAGCTGAAGTTAAGAGGTACATGGCAATGAGGTACGCAACAGAGGTTGAAATTGATGGGCTGAAGGAAATGGAAACATTGGTTGGATGGAAGGGCAAGGAAAGAAGAAGAAAGAAAGAAAGAAATAACAGCAAGAAATAAATAGCAGCATAAGAAGAGGGGTAGAAAAGAACCAAGAGCACAGCACATTTGAAGTGTAAGTTTTTAATGTATTTAGCAACTTCTTGAGTAACTCCAACAGCCTCCCTTGCTAAATCATTATATTATCTTGAGTTGAGTCAGAGCGCAATTCAGAGGTATGCGGGCAACAGACTTTGTTAGGAATTCCTCTAAGTTAATTTTAGACAACACCTTCTGGAGCTGGACAGAGTTTTTCAGAATTTTGCTTCTGAAGTAGTGGAACCGCAGTTCCATTTGCTTGGTGTGGAATCCAGCGTGGTCGGCCTGATTCATAGCAAGTTTGATACATCCTTCATTGCCTTCATAGAAAATTGCAGGTTTCCCAGAGCCGGAAGGAAAAACTTTGAGCATCAGTGAGCAAATCCAATTTACCTCCTTGAGGGCATCACCAATTGCCTTATATTCAGCCTTGGTGGTTGAAAGAGATAGCATAGGCTTCTTTTTGGACTTCCAGGTGATGAAGTTGCTGTGCCATAGGATCAGTAGGCCGGATATGGACCACTGGGTACTGGGAAAGGTAGCCCAGTTGGCGTCTACATAGGCATGGAATTTGTTGTTGTCTTCCAATTTGGTGAACATGAGGCCCCTTTTGTCAGATTTCTTGAGATAGTTTAGCACGTGGAGGGCAGACTTGTAGTGAAAGAGATTGGGCTTGCACAAGAACTGTGCCAGGTGGTTCACTGCAAAGGTGATATCCGGTTGGGTGCAGGTGCTGATGTTATTCAACTCACCCAAAATCTTCCAATAGTTTTCCCCTGAAGCGGAGAAGTTGGTGTGGTCTTCCTCACTGGACGGAAAGAGTTTTCCTTGAGGTCTGAACGGAGTGGAGTATGTTCTGTTCAATGGTAGCAGATATTGAGATCAAATGTGTTGGATGTAGGACTGCTGATACAGCTTGAAGCCACCAGCATGATGGGCAATGTTCATACCTATTAGAAGAGATGCCCTTCCCAGGTCTTTAATTATGAATTCATGCCCACGTTCTCCAATGAAGACAGTTGGATCCTTGCTGAAAATTGTAATGTTGTCCACGTGCACGTAGAGATAGGTGGAATCCCTCCAGAATAGGCGTTGGTTGGCTTCACATCTGTTGAAGCCAATTTCTAGTAGCCAGTTGCTGAGGGTTTCATACCAGGCCAGCGGCGCTTGCTTCAGGCCATAGGGCCCCTTTTTCAGGCGCAGGATTTTGCCAGAGGAGACTTCAATGTTGGACAGAGGCATGATCAAAATTTGTTTGGTCAGCAGGGCATTGAGGAAGGCGGACTTGACTTCCACTTGGTGAAAGAGTTGTTTTTCCTGCGCTGCAATTGAGATGAGCATTCAAAGTGATGTCTTGTTGCAGGTTGGCAAGAAGGTGGTTGTGAAGTTGCAACCGTATTCCTGGTTGAAGCCCTGTATGCAGATCTGGGCCTTGAATTCCACTATTTGGTTTTGGTTGTCCCATTTGGTTTGAAAATCCCATACTCAGCAAAGTGGCCTGGAGTTGGGAGTTCCATTGGTTTCTTACCAGACATCATACAAGAGAAGTTTCAGTTCTTCAGTCTTCATTGCCTCAATCCATTCATCACAATATTTAGAGTTGAGAGCTTCTTGAAGGTTTTTAGGGTCTTTGTACAAGTGGTCCACTATGAGGTAGAGGGAAGGAGTCCCAATTTTAGAATTTGGGCGACAAGGAAAAGAGAGAATGTTGTCTGTGTACAGCCTATCATGAGGAAGAAAGGACATGTTAGTGCAAGGGCCATCACCTTCACCAGAGGAAACAGCGGTGTAAGACTCCAAATGGTGCTAAGCTGCAGGCAGTTCTGTGGAGGGGAAAGTTGCTGTTTAGGCTGTCCTCCTAAGAGTTACAATAATATTCAAATGTAACCAGAATTGAGGCCCAGGAACTTTTAAATAAGGAATCAATATAAGGAATGATTTTGGGAATAGTTGGTAGCAAAGGAATCAAAACTATCTGAGGCAAAATGGTGGAGGGAAAGATTTCAACAAAATAAGTCAATGTTCTGTTGTGAGTTCAAAGTAACAAGGCAGTTGCAAGTAACAATTCCCACAAGCTAATAACTCTGGTTGTCAGCAGAAGATTAGGAAAGATCAACTCAATCCCAACCAACCTCCAGGTTCTCAATGAAGCTGTCCAACTCTCCACAATCAAGCGCTGGAAGGGTACCAGATAACTGTGGGTGGTTGTACAAAACAAAAGCAATTTTTTTGTGAAGCTCTAGAAGCAAAGCAATAACAGATTCAAACAAGAATAACCCAAAACTTCTCAAGGGACTCAAGAGTAGCGTGGCGGAATTCAACTTTAAATAATAAATGGAGTTATAACACTCCAGGTTTTAAGCTTAATAAGACCTTTTCAATCAATTGTGATTGGCTCCAGAAAGATGGTTGGGAAAGATCAAGACCAGTATGTTTGGAGCAAGGGATCAGGAGTGGTATAACACACTCGGGAATTCCAGTAGACGGAATTCTCTTCAACTAGAAAGGCTATGGTTGGTGATAAGGATCAAGGTCAAAGATGGACAGATCAAGGTTTAAGTATGGAGGCTCAAAGGATCAAGGGTCAATCAACAGATATAGCCAGGATAAAGGTTGTAGCTGAAGGGGAAGAGGCCCTTTGGAATGATCCAATTTATTTATTACTATGTTGGATGGATCATATGAGATGGATGCAAAAAGGGAGGGGAGAGCCCCTCCTTTTATAGACCAGAGGCCTATAGACTATTTACAAGAGATGTTTACAAATGAGAGCAATTTTTTTTTTTAAGGATAGCAGATAATTGAATGATGCAGAAAAATAGAAATGAAAATCAAACAATATCAAAAAAATGATAGGGACATAAAAAAAGATGACAGGAAGGAGACAAGCCCGCATCAAAGATGAAAGTGGGGTAGCAGATGGACATTTGCGGACTTGCAGATGAGATTTGATGAGCTGGAAACGGGTTCAGCCTGCCGCAACTGCAGTTGGTCAAGGGAGATCAATGGTGGCAGTGCAAAGTCACCAACGGCTGCAAGCAAACGCTTGTGGTCATCAGTTTGTGGCAGTGCAAAAATTGTAATGGCTGCAAATGACAATTCTTGGTTTGCGGGCTTCAGAGATGAATCAGGGGGGCAGAGGTTGGGCAAGGTGATGACAGCTGTTGCAAGAAGCAACAGCATCATTGGTGTTGACCTTGCTATTAGGTAAGTGCAAGGTCATCAAAGGCAAGGATGGGAATGAGATTGGTCATGGGAGTGATTTTTCCCATGAACAATTTTACGCAGGTGATCAGGTGGTGATGGGGGCCTGTCATGGGGTCACCAAAAACCGCAAGCATAGCATTGCTTGCGGTCATTGGTCAATGGGGGCAAGGTTGGATGGATTGCTGGACAGATGACAAATCAAGATTTGAGAGATCCTTGGAGGGAGGATGATTGGATGGAGGTGATGGGTTGAGGAGGAGATGGCTTCCCACGCCTGCTTGGCCAAAAAATCAGGGTAAAGCGCATGCAAGAGGGGAATTTGAACCAAGAAGGCAAGCATTGGATGGCCAGAGAAGGCCTGCCTAGACCGCTAGGACAGGGAAGAGCTGGGAAATGGGGAAATGAGTGGGTAGCCATAAAGAATTTTTTTTTCAGTATTTGTTTTATTTATGGATAGCAGTGATGGATAAGGGAATGCAAAAAAAATCAAGATTTTCCATAATCCGTGAGGTGTCCCGGATTGGTCACCACAGCAGGGGAGAAATTAGGGAGCACAGGGGACGGTGGGGGATCACAGGTAGTGGTTAGCGGGAAAGAAGGGAGAGAAGGAAAAGGAAAACCTGGAGAAGAAGGAGAGGCAGCAAAGGACGGGTTGCAGGAGTATTGAGGATTGGTATATGGGACAAGCAGAGGAAAGGAAAGATTGTCAAAGGTGATGTTGGCGGAGATAGTAATCTTGGATAGCTCCAAGTCCAGTAGTCAAAATGACAAGAAGTCATTCACATACCCAAGGAAAATTGTTTTCTTGCTAGTAGGTTTGAGCTTGAAAGACCAAAGCTGTTTGGGAATGAGCAAGAAGGCAGCACCGCCAAAGGGGTGAAGGCAGCCATAGTTGAACTTCCAATTATTCCAGGTTTCATACAGAATCTTATTGTGCCGAGTTTGAGAGGGTAGAATGTTGAGGATATGCGTGGAAGTGTTTAAATCCTCATCCCAGAATTCAGCCCGCAGATTTGATTGAGAGAGCAGGCAGTGGGCCTTTTCCAGAATAGCTTGGTTGGATTTCTTGGCCAGTCCATTTTGTTGGGGTGAGTATGGAGGGGAAAAGTGGTGGACAATGCCCTTGTCCACGCAGTAACAGAAAAGCTTGGTTGAGAGAAACTTGCTGCCATTGTCTGAGATCAGTTGCTTGACAGAGTGGCTGGTGATTCTTTTGGACAGAGTCATATATTCCTTGATTCTGGAGTAGGAATTGCTTTTGTTCTTGAGGAGGGAAATTTACCAAAGACCAGAGTGTTTTTCAGTGAAGGAAATTAAATAATTGAATCCAGAGAAGGAGGTAATTCCAAAGGGACCCACCAAGTCCAGGTGGAAAGCATCCAGCAGGTTGTAAGCGGGCTTGAAGTGATGGGAGAAGGGAGTGGTGGAGCCTTTGCAAGTTTTGCAGACAGTGCAGGAGGTGGAGGGAACAGGAGTGGGATTCAGATTCAGGATTTTGAGGACTTGGTCACCGGGGTGACCCAGCTTTTGATGCCAGAGGTTATGTGGGGTGGTGATCAGGATGGAGCTGGCGGGGGAAGGGACAAAATGAGCTCCGCAGACTTTGGTGAGTTTGTTCCTAGTGGTGCCAATAAGAGAGAAGCTTTCAAAGATTACTTTGAAGCCTGAGTGTCCCACGGATTGGAAGTGGGCCTTTCTGGACTTTAGTTGGGTAAGTGAAATCAGGCAGCGGTTAAGGTTGGGGATGAGGAAGAGGTTTTGCAGGGTTAACAATTTTCCTTTGTGGTTGGTCAGCTTGGCCGTCCCCACATGGGTTGCCTCAAGGGAATTGTTTGGAGAGCCAGTTCCAATGGCAATTTGGGTGGGGGTGGGATTGTGGAGCAGCCTGGGATCATTGATGATGTGGTGACTAGCACCGGAGTCCAGGATAGGAAGCAGACTCATGGGAAGTGACAGTGGGGTGAGATAGAGCTGAGCATTGAATTGTATCTTGGCATTAGGGGTGGGGTCAGGTGGGATGGCTTCCACAGGAGACTTGCACAATGAGTGGAGGAGGGAGCAAGGTTTACTTTTTTTCCAGTTGGGGCGCAGGTGAGGGTACACAAACCAGAACTTGCTTTCAGGGTGCTCTGCCAAAGGATTGTGCTTTCCTTTTGAGCAAGGGTGTTGAGGCTTGCCGCATGCAGCCTTCTTGTGCAGTACCATTGAGGGGTCTTTTCTGGACTCAGGGGTGGGATTAAGGTGAAGATACTGAGAAGATTCCAAGTGATTGACTTTGTGGAGTTTTTTGAGAATCCCTGTGGGATTTAGAAGCAGTTTTTTGTTGGGGATGAGGGAGTCTACTATGTGATAGAGTGAGCTTGGCAGTTTGTCCAGAATGGAGTAGCTAAGGATATCAGGTTGCACCTCAAGTCAAACCACAGAAAGCTTTTTCATGAGCTTTTGACAGTCGTTGATGTAGAGATTGAGGTCCTGGGATTGGATGAAGTTCAGCCAGATCCTACCGCGGTTGTTGGACAACTGTGAGGAATAGCAATTCAGAATGGCAGTCCAGATGGAAAAGTGATCACTGTTGTTATTTCCGTTCACCATGGCTTCAAAGGCGGAGTCCCCAAGATGTTGGATCAGAATTTTGGCAGCTTTGTATAATTTTTTTCTTCTGGGTGGGAGTGAGGGGCTGGGGTGGAGCTTCAGTGACCAATTCAAGCAAGCCCTTGCAACAGAGATAGATCTTGATTCAAAGGCACCACGAGGGAAAGTTCAAGTTGGAGAGGAGAGGAATGTTGAGCTTGGATGAGTTTGCATCTTTTGATTCCGACATTGATGATTTGAACCTCTTTTCTGGTCCTGAGATATTTTACTGGGACTTTAAATTTGTAGGAATTTGTGGCTAATAAGGATTGATTTCAGTAGGAAGCAAAACAAAGCAGACAACAACCTTGAGGCAGGAAGCTTGGACAGTACCTAATAAGGACCAGGCAGGCCCAAGAGAGAGTTGAAGGATGAGAACAAAGAAGCATAAAATGAGTGGGAAAGGAAGAAAATATGTGGTGGTCAATTGAGCGTGGTGAGGAGAAGAGTGGTTGGTTGAGCTTAGTGAGATTGTGAGCGGTTGGTTCAGCTTGAGAGGAGGGAAGTGGTTGGCGTCTGGAGGTGATGTTTGGAAGAGTTTGAGGGTGGAGAAGTTGATGAATCAGAACCAGGAAACAGAAGAGGTGTGGTGCTTGAGGTGTTGCTGGTAGGGTGAGTCAATAGGTGTTCCCGGTTTGGAGTGTTGCAAGTGCAAGCTGAAGTTGAGAGGTGCACGGCAATAAAGTACGCTTCAGAGGTTGGAAGTGATGGGCAGAAGGAAATGGAAACATTGGGTGGATGGAAGGGCAAGTAAAGGAGAAGAAAGAAATAAATAAATAAAAGCAAGAAGGAAATAATAGCAAGAAAGAAATAACAGCAAGAAAGAAATAACAGCAAGAAAGAAATAAAAGCAAGAAAGAAAAACAGAAAAAAATAGATAACAGCAAGAAAGAAATAAAAGCAAGAAAGAAATAACAGAAAGAAAGAAATAACAGCAGGAAATAAATAACAGCAGGAAAGAAATAACAGCAAGAAAGAGATAACAGCAAGAAAGAGATAACAGCAAGAAAGAAATAACAGCAAGAAAGAAATAACAGAAAGAAATAAATAACAGCAAGAAAGAAATAACAGCAAGAAAGAAATAACATCAAGAAAGAAATAACAGCATAATAAGAGGGGCAGAAAAGAAACAAGAGTACAGCGCATTTGAAGTGTAAGTTTGGATTGTATTTAGAAACTTCTTGAGTAACTCTAAAAGCAATAACTCCTGTATTGGTGTGTGATCAGAGGTACTGGGAAACTACAACCTGGCCTAGCCTCTGTCCATTGCCCCTCACCTTCCATCATCAATCCTCCAGTTAACCATCCACCAACCAGCCAAACAACCAACCTAAGAAACCAGCTCAGGACTAAAATACCAATGACAAATCCAACTCAAGACCAAACAATTACTTTCAAGACTGAACAAACAATTGATCCAAGAAAATCAATCAAACAAACTATCCAAATCATCTTTCTGAACAATTGAATCAACCTCCTAAACTGGTTAATCTACCACACCATCCAAAAATAAAGAGGGGAGAACATTGGTAAAAATCCCAAGACATGGAGTTGAAAACTGAAAACAGTAGAAAATGGAACAACAGAGACCATCTCCTAGACCGTAGGGCTGGTTGAAATCAGAACCCAACCCAAGTCCTAGTCCCACTCAGTCCAGTCAGGATCAACTCTCTTTTTCCTTTCAAATTGTGCCTTGAACTGAAGACAGATAATTCCCTGACTTATCTGTCTGGATTCAACTTCTGTTCCATCTCTTATTCACCTGTTTTATAGGACTATGCCAGCCCATCTGTTCAATTGCTCTTTTTAATAAAAAAGAGTAATAAAATTCAGAATTCAGGATTGAGAGCCCTGCAATTCAAAAGTAGCAAGAAATGTTTCCAGTTTGGGTCTTTCTTCTCCAAGTAATAATTTCCAAATCAAGAGAAGAATTCCCAGCTATTCAGTATGATCTTTACAGGAGAGCCTTTGATTAATCCCTTAGTAGCATAAAACGTTTTTTCTGAAGTATAAATCTCACAATCAGGGGTCTTTAGAGCCAGTTTCTTGTACTCAGAGACTTCTTGGATGTTCATGTTGAGATTTCATTTCCAAGGTAGTTTGGGGTCTCCATTGATAGATTTTATATTGAGAGAAGATTAAATGTTTCCTACTATTACATTGATAGGGTTGGTGATTAGCAATTCAAATTCTGGGATTTATTCATCTGTGTCATTATACTGAGGTTCAGGGTTCTCATTTTCTTCTTCTACTACTAGATTAATCCTCTTTCTTGGTAGGGGGAAATCTGTTCTGAGGTTTCCTGTCAGGTTACAGTTCAAGAATATCTTTTACATATTCTCTGAAGGTTTCTTAGTTTCAAGAGTGGCAGGGTTCTTGGTGTGAGTGTTCTTTGTCTTAGCACTTTATTATTCTCTAGCCCAAGGGTTATGGTGTCCGGTTTTGGTTAGTTTCTTATCTAACCCATTAATGTCTATGACTTCTTCCAGAAAACTACTCAGATTTGGAAGACCAGAGTCCATTTAAATTCTAAATCTCACACTTTTTGTCAGGGATTTAACCTTTATTTCTACACTTGGCTGTTGTTATACCTTCAAAAATAAGAAAAACCCAATGGTAAAATAATTTAGAGACTTATTGCAAAAGTAATACTGTTACAAAAAATCCAACTCAAATAATAACAGAGTATTATCAGTAAAAAGGCCATACCTCAAGTCTCTAAAGAAAGATAAGGGACTTGTTTTTAATTGAATAAATCCTAAAGGAGCCTTTTCAAAAATAATAAACTCACACCCTTCAAAATAACAATAAATGCTACAAATCCAAAGAGCTTCCCACTAAAACCTGGATTTGATTAGTTGATTATTTGATGGTTTTGATACTAAATTTGAGGGCCCCAGTCAATCTTCTTCTTGAGATTAAGGTAGGTGGGCTTTTTAACTCTTGCTGTATCCTAGATCAATATTAAATAATATAATAACTGAGGAAGAGGATAGATGGTTAAGACCCTCCTCTTTTAAGGTAACAGGAGCCCCCAGGAGACTCAAGAAATCATCAAGGTAGTGCTAGGCTCTCCCTGGTATTTTTCTAAAGGGCTCAAGACCTCATATCATAAACAATGAGGAAAATGGGACTAGTACCCATTGGGGTGTATTTTCATTGTAAAGTTCCAATTTACATACCAAAAGGTTAACTAATTTATCCTAGGAATTAAACATCAATCAAATAAAAATTTTAGAAGTCCTAGAACACCTTATAATAACTACATACCTTAATTTACATATACCTTTATATCCTTGGCATTTAAGCACCTCTTAATTCCAGGTATCTTGTCATATATTGAACATATATAGTATGTATGATCTTTTCAATGATATTACAAGGTTCATGCCATACAACTTATCTCTTGTTCCTCTGTGTTGAAGAATTCAACTCTCAGTTTTGCATATTAAATTATTAATAGATTCCAAAGAAGAAGAAGATTAACTTTGTTCAATTTATCAATACAGAGTAGAGATTATGGATTAAAATAACTACTATAACTTTTTCCAAAAAGAATGGAACATATTGGGAACTTATATATCAATATTTGGGACACATTTGAGTCCTCATAACTTAATTTTAAGTTATTTTGGATCTTCTTCTTAATAATATATAATATCAATGTTTTAATTTCATAATCAATACTCATAAAAACATACTTACAAATTATTATAAAATATTATCAAAATTATCATACAATTATAAAAAACTCAATTTTTCTTTATTCTTGAATTAATGGTGTGTTAAACAAGTGAAATTTTTGTTGGAAAATGGAGGATGAGCCCAGTACTTAGCCATTATACTGACAAGAAATATGGGTTGTTCAGAAATATGGACAACACTATTTGGCTTTTTGCTGAAACTCCCTACCACCAAAATAAAAATTTCTCTTCAAAAGAATTTTGGCCATCTTAGAAGATCTATATTTCCTTAATAATATGTCAGATTTATTCATTTTTTTAGCTTCAAGCCAAAATTCATTATCAGCTAAATTATTTTTAAACCTGACTAGATAAAGCCTCACATCCTTAACATCTCATGTAATAATCTTATAGGTTAATGTCCTGTGGGGAAACTCATCCTCAACTTCCTTCATGAGAAGCATTGAGATTACTGGTGCTTTTCTCTTTGGTAATTTCTCAGTAGGTTCTATAAATTTCTTGACTGGGCCAATTTGCAAAGTTTGATTTTTTTCAAATTCCCTTCTCAGAATTACCTCAACTGCATTTTTCCCATGGAAATATTTTACTAAAAATGTTCCAAAAAATGAATCTTTCAGTTTTCTATTTCCTGATATATTTGAAAATCTCACTGTTGGAACCAAAACCATGTCTCAAATATTAATTTAATGATTTTTGTGAGTTTTATCCCATCAGATCTTGTTAAATTCCACTGCCTCTTTGACACATCCGCTTGCAAAGTTATCAGCTTTAAAAACAATTTCTCTAAAGCAATCAGCTGAAGGATTTAATGTTATCTGAATGACTGGAAACACTAGAACCACTGGTTTATTTTATTGAATTGAAAAATAACAAGATGAATTATTGTAAAATGAACAACAAAACAATTGAAAGATAGGAATTAAATGCAACCAAAAGGAAATATTTGAATGAAATGAATGGTCTTTAGCATGAGTTGGTTGGGTTTGGTTGATTCAAATTGATTTTTTTCTGTTATTTGTTTTGAGTCAGAGGCATTATCTAAACATTTCAAAATAATGATGGAAACAATGTAATACTTAATCAAGAGTTCTTTGGTGTGGTCAAAGGACCTGGAGACCATCTGGAAGTTGATGGTCTGGAATGCCTGTGAACAGATTTGTTTGGTCAGTTATTGGACACAGCCCTCTTTTGTAGGATTAGGTGTTTGTCAGCTTTGAGTTTCTTTGTTGTTGGATTGATATCATATTGCAGTTTCAAGCATTGTTAAGTTTTAGAGTTAGATTTGTGTAGGGTGAAGTCAATGGTGTTCAAATTAAGAAGAAGAGTAGTCTTTCCAGCAAAGGGGACAAATGCAAGAGAGGGTTTTCTTAGGGAGATTTTTTTTCTGGTTATCTAGGTTTGGATCTTCTGCACTGAATGGAGAGCTTTTAGATGGAGTACTGATGAGTTTGCTGTGATTTGAGCGGTGTTAAGTCTAACAGCCCCCCTGAATCCAATGCAAGAAGCCTCAGCCACTGATGTGGCAGATCAGCCTTTCCAGAGAGGGCCGGCTAGCAGCCTTGGTGAGGCTGTCTGCTACTATTTTCAAGGAGGTGACTATATTGACTTTGATTAAGTTGTCCAAAACATCCTCCCTGAGCCCTTTTACCTTGAGATCTATGAAATTTGTTTTCGAGGTTCAGCCAAAAATTTTTATCTTGTCATCAACAAACCCTTGTTGTCAATGAGGTGCTGGTTAGGTGGTAGAGGTGCCCCTCATAGCTCCTTTGTGAAATGTTGAAGCCATTTTGCTTCCATATTTTCTTTGTTCAAGAAACTGCATTCAGCTTTGGTTGACAGATAGGTGATATTTATTTGTTGGCAACTGGTCCATTAGAGAGGGGAGCCTTGAAAGAAGCAGATGGCCCCAAATCAGGATTTGCAAGTGCCAGGATCATTGCCCCATGTGGCATTCCTGTAGCACACTAGTCTTGGAGGGGCTATTTTCTTTGTCAGGATCAGAGATTGATTTATTTTCCTCAATAGATACTTCCAAACTTTGATTACTTCATTCCAGTGTTGGATACCGGGTTTTTCTGAAAATCTGGAAAGCAAAAATAATGCAAAGCTGATTTTTGGAGGTGCTAGTTCTTCTATGTTTTTGAGACTCTCAATGGGAGATCTGTAGTTGACCCCAATTCTTTTGAAATTCTCTTTTTCCTTGGTGGAGGCAGGAGAGGTCTGGATTCCAGGATTCCAGGGGGTTCCAACTGGCTTGCAGGAGGTAGTTCCTAGCTCCTTGAGCCCCTTGTCTATATGCATTGGCATGGATAGCTTTATTTTTCCATCCTCCCTTTCCATTTTCATTCCCAGAAATTTCTTTGGTTTGTGGAAAGACAAGTTTTTGAATTTCTAAAGAAATTTTTCTTCAAACCTGGATACATTGCCCACTACTAGTAGTGTGAGAATTATTGGCCCACAAGCTTAGTCAAAGAGCAGTATTTAAAGCAAAAGAAATTCTGAGACAATCATTTCTTATGATTCATCCTAAATCTGAGGCAGTGGCAATTGCACACTTTTTAATTTGAATTAATTTATGAATGGATGGATGGAAAACAGCAGGGGGGAAATTTCCTTAAATACAAAAGATGGTGCTCATGTGGAGCTCATGTAATGAAAAGCAAAAGGCAAACATTCCGCGCAAAATGTGCTCTACAGGCTCTACAACTACCTTTGCATGGTTAGATACCAAGGCAGGGGCCCAGTTGGCCCCAATCAGCCCCTGTGGCTGGTTGAAACGCCCCTGGTTGGACCCATATGGTCCAACTGGCATGGCTTGGGCCTTTTGTTCCCTACTAAAATCCGTTCTTTGTTATTTATGACTGGGGTGGTTTCCATGAACCCCAGCCTATCCCACCAGCCCCTCCTGGGCCGGTGGGTGTGTCACTTACATCAATTGGACCAGCCACCCCTCCAGGGAGGGTGGCTTGGTGCTACTCACACACCAGGAGGGTGGCAGTTTGTTTTACATGTGTTCCCCGCCGCTAATCTCACATTTGAGGGGAGAGGTGATGAAATGCCCAAAACCAATAACATCCACATAGGCCCATGTGTTGTCCAATGGGCCGTGGAGATTTGTGCATTCCATTTGGATTGCACACTAATATGCAAATTACCTGAGTTCATCTTTTTTTTAACACACCCCCTTAGCTCAAAAGGGATGCCATTTGCATACTAGACACAAAAACTTGATGTTTGTTCCTATCTAACACCTTAGTTAAGATATCCGCAATCATTGCTCCAGTGGGCATGTACTGTAACACTATCTATTTGCATTTTACTGCATCACATATATATTTATAATGAACATCAATATGTTTTGTTCTTTAATGGAAAACTTGGTTCTCTGCAAACACAATGGCACTCTGATTATCAGAATAAAAAAATGCAAACCCTTGTGGTTTATGTGTATCCTCTAAGACCTTTCTCAACCATTTTGCTTCCTGTGAAGCTGACAGGTACGCTCTGTACTCTGCTTCTGTTGATGAAAGAGTTATTTCTGACACCTTTTTGGACATCCATGACACTAAATTCTTCCCTAAGAACAATACAAAACCACTTGTTTATTCCCTAGTGTTACCATCTGCCCAAGTTGCATCATAATAACCAACCAAGTCAAATTTTTCTTACTTTGAAAACTGCAGTCCCAGACTGATTTTTTTTAAGATACCTCATAACTCTCTTAAAAGCTTACCAATGCCTCATGCTAGGTCTCTCTAATTTTTGTGAAAAAACACCAATTTCAAATGCAATATCTGGCCTTTTAAACTGTCCCAAATAATCTAAATATCCAATAGCTGACCTTTTATCATTCCCAGATTGAACAAACTCTAGATTCTCTTCATCTGTATACTTCTCTAACCAAATGTTAGACTGCATTGGAGTACCAAACTCTTTTGCATCCTTTAAGCCATACTGCTTAAGTAGAGCTGACACATAATTGTTCTTATCCAACTTGATCCCATCCTTGCTCTTACTAAATTTCATTCCCAGAACCTGCTGTGCCATACCAAGATCCTTTATCTTGAACTCATTTTTGAGTGTCTCCATGACTCTCTCCTTAACATTTGCAATAATGATAATGTTGTTGACCCAAAAAAACAAAATTGCATCCTTTCTCACAAAGAGACAAGGGTTGGCCTCACTTTTCCTGAAACCAATCTCCATCATTTTCTTACTCATAGTGTTATACCATTACCTAGCTGCTTGCTTTAATCCATACAGGGGTCTACACAGCTTGAGGACATATTCACCTTTATCTGTTGATAGGAAACTTCTCACACATATTTTCTTCATAGTTTCTGGCTTGGTCTCTACCCGCCATTCCTTGAAACCATCAAAAATTGACATATACACAGTCTCCTCCTCTCCAAGTTTTGCATTCAAGTATGCAGTCACAAAATCAGATTGTCTGATTTCTTCACTCAAATCCACTGCCAAAGCAATGATGTACCTGAAGGTGGACAGCCTCCCAGTTGGCAAGAAATTCTCCTTGTAATCAATACCCTCTCTCTTCTTGAAGCCCTGTGCAACACATCTAGCCTTGAAACTCTTCAAAACTCCATTAGTATCAAACTTCTTAGTCAACACTAATCTAGACCCAACAATGGTCTTTCACTTTGGGACTGAATCCCACTTAACCACTCCTAACACAATATTTTTCTCCAGAGAATCAAATTCCCAAAAATAGCTGTCTTCCAATTGGCTCTCTCATCAGAATTCATAGCTTGGCTAAAGCTATTTGGGTTAACTCTATTACCCATCTCTGAACTTAACTGTAGAATCTCATTAAGCATACACTTGTCCCAAATTGTATCTTCTTCATATTCTGCAGAAGCATAATGGGACTTCCATTCCCCATACCTATCAACAGGTATTCTCATCCTGCCACTCCTTCTCACTTGAGGTGGAGGCTCATCAGGTTCTGATTCCACAGACTCCCCTGAAACAGGTACTGAACCCTCCTGTGGCATGTCTGCCATCTCAAAGTCATCATTTATGACATTCTCCCCAGCCTCTGCTGGTGAAATAGGCTCTAATTCTATTTCCTGCTTTGATTCTGGAACAGAGACATCTTCACTCCTCTTGAGTGGAAAGTTACCTTCTTCAAATTTTCCATCCCTACTATGGATAACCTTTCTTGTCATTGGAAAATAAATCCTATATGAATTACTTATTAAATCATAGCCTACAAGTGCCCCTGTTCTGGCTCTAGGATCTCACTTACCAACCATCTCATTATGGTGGACACTATAATACACTAAGCAACCAATTGTTCTTAGGTGTGACTTTTTGGGGTACAACTTCCAAAACTGATAATGCAGACTTTTCCCATTAACACTTAATATATTGTGCAACAGGCACACTGTGCACACTAACTCAGCCCATAAATACTTTGGTAGACCAGATTGATCCATGATAGTTTTGACTTTTTCTAATAAATTCATATTCATCCTCTCAACTATTCCAGTGTTCTTTGGATTACTAGCAGTAGTAACTATATGAGTGATGCCATAATCATTCAACAGTTCCTCAAACTCTTTACTCACAAACTCACCCCCTCCATCAGTAATAACCCTCTTGATCTCCTTCATCAAACCATTCTGTTTCCAGACTTTGAATATTACTGAAACCTCCTCTGTGGTCTGATCCTTTAATCTTATTGATTTTACCCAAACATATTTAGTTGCTGTATCAACTAAATTGATGAATTATCTTGCCCCTCCAAGGGACACTGGTGTAAATGGCCCTGCCAAATCAATGGAAAATTTGTCTCTGGGAACTTCTGTGCAATCTCTACTCTTTGAGAACACATTTCTGGTCTTGGCCCCTAAGTTACAACTTTCACAGTTTCTGTCCTTCACCTTATGGCCACTTCTATTGTGAGAAACAGTGCTCAGAGCTGAAAACTTGAACAAGTTAGCACAGAGCAACTTATTCCAAACTTTTCCACTCAGGATAGTTCTCCCATTCAAATCAATAGCAAAATTATCTTCTTGAAGATAACAAATTTGGAACCCTTTTTTCCAGAGAGCTTCAAGAGGCACAAGCTTATAATGCAGATCTGGTACACAGAACCCTTTCTCAAAAGATATTTTGAAACCCAAGTGATTTGCAAGAATAACTATTTCATTTCCTTTAATCTGAATTTTTCTTCCTTTTTGGCCAATATTTACAACACCATCAAAATTTCTAAGATTTGAAAACAAATTTGGCTCAAAAAAATGTGGTCTGTACAACCAGAATCAATCAAAACAAGAACATCCTCCTTCAATCCTCCTTTAAGGAAAGAAAAATTATCATCCAATGATAAGTTCTTATCATCAAGGTTAAGCTTACCCACTTCATAATCAATCAAGTCCATTTCTTGATCCTCAATGTTCTTTGCCTTTTTGTTAGGGACATGTTCCTCAACAGCCTTTTCTGATGGGCATTCCAATGCCACCATAGCAATTTTCTCCATTTCAAGGTTGACCTCCTTGTCTTCCTTGTCTTCTTCTTCATAATTCTTCCTCTTCTTGGCCTCCTTGAAATCCTTTGCATAGTTCCCCTTCTTCTGACAATTATAACATAAGACCTTTGATAAATCCCTCTTGGCCTTTGTCTTCTTTCCGGATTTTGCTGTCTTTCCAACCAGAGCAGTTGATTTGCCCTCCTTCATCTTGAATTTAAGATCATCCTTTTCAATTCTCTTCAGCACATCCTCTTCCCCAGGAAGTGGATCCAATTGAGATATAATCCTAACCAAGGACTCATACTCTTTTGGTAGCTTCTGCAGGATTAAAAGTGACAAAAACTCAGGATTCATGTTCAGCCCAGATGACTTGAACTTAGCAATGCTTGATCTTGCCTCCCCAAAAACAATTTTTCAGTTGAGGAATTTCAACTTAAACAACTTATTGAAAGCAATCCCCTTCTGATGAACAGAATTACCAGCATACTTGGCCTTGAGCATCTTCCATAAAATTCTTCCCATCCTCTTCTGTTCCTTTTTCAAAGTCTCAGCAACCCATGAAATATGAATTTCATCCAAATGCCTAAGAATGAGATTTTAAGTCTTCTTCTCTACCTCTGAACTAATCAAGGTATCATCTGCATCCATAATCTCCCCACAAAACATTTTTTCCAGCTCACTGTCCATTAAGACAGACCAAGAACTATAGTTTTGACCATTCAAAACAATCTTGGTGGAGCTAAATTCTGGGATATAAGACATCTTCTTGGAAAACTTGAGGTCCTTGAGGTTTTCCAAAGTAAGGTATAAGGGTCTATCTTGCTTGGAAATAACAATGATGATGGTACTGATAATGTGTGAGAATTATGGGCCCACAAGCATACTCAAAGAGAAGTATTTAAATCAAAAGAAATTCTGAGACAATAATGTCTTATGATTGATCCTTAATCTGAGGCAGAGGAAATGGCACACTTGTGAATGTGAATGAATTGATGAATGAATGGATGGAAAACAGCAGGGAGAAAAGCTCCTTAAATACAAAAGATGGTGCTCATGTAGAGCTCATGTAATGACAAGCAAAAGGCAAACATTCTGCCCCAAATGTGCTCTACAGGCTCTACAGCTAGCTTTTCCTGGTTACATGCCAAGGCAGGGGCTCAGTTGGCCCCAATCAGCCCCTCCAGCTGGTTGAAACGCCCCTGGTTGGACCCATACAGTCCAACTGGCATGGCTTGGCCCTTTTGTTCCCTACTAAAATCCATTCTTTGTTATTTATGACTGGGGCGGTTTCCATGAGCCCCAGCCTATCCCACCAGCCCTTCCTGGTCCTGTGGGTGTGTCACTTACATCAATTGGACAAGCCACCCCTCCAGGGAGGGTGGATTGATGCTACTCACACACCAGGGGGGGTGGCAGTCCATTTGAAATGTGTTCCCTGCCGCTAATCTCACATTTGAGGGGAGAGGTGATGAAATCCCCCCCCCCCCCCAATGGCGGTCCAGTACGGCCATTGCCGCCAAAACCACGTTGGTTGCAGTGGCAGTCTCACTTAATACTCAATGGGGAGGGTTATCAGGTCCCCCCCTCATTGTTGGTAACGCAGAGTTACCCTGAGGAGGTGGTCAAGTCCCCCCCAGGGTTGTTGCTCCTCCCCCTTGGTAAAGGGGGGGGAGATGGCCCCTTGCTTGGTGGGGGAGGTGATCAGGTCCCCCCCCCCACCGCCAGTTGCCTCATTGCAACCGGCCTGGTCCTAGTTCAATTGACTTGAGTTGGGGGGTTGATCAAGTGCCCTCCCACCTTGCATGTTGCCTTTGTTGCAACCAGCTGGCTGGTCTGGTAGAGGAGGGACCAGCCATCCTTCCTCCCCCTTGGGACAAAGCAAGGGGAGGGATGGAGGCAGGGGCCCCCATCCCCCGTGGCCACGTCCCTGCACACAGTGGGTGGGGGGACTTCAAACAGAGTCTTTGCCCCCTACAACAGCCCCGGGCCGGCTGTTGGGCCCCAGGTGAGAAACTAGTGGTCCCAAGCATACCACGGCATGGGCAGCGGCCCCAATGGCCTGCCAAGGCCCAATGACCCCAAAAAACATACTTTGGAGGGCCAGCCCATCTGGCCAATTATGTCCATAATAATCCTTGGGCCCATAAATGCCCAGATAAGGCCATCTGGCTAAGGTGGCCGATCCACCCTGAAGGACCTGTCAAGGCCCATGTCCCAATTGACTTGGAAAACGTGTTTTGGAACCCAAATGCCCAAAACCAATAACATCCACATAGGCCAATGTGGCCCACATGATGTCCAATGGGCCATGGAGGCCCATTTGGATTACACACTAATATGCACATTACCCAAGTGCATCCATATTTTAACAAGTAGGTCATCAAAATGGAAGAAAATGTGCAAGAGACCATCATCTCCTATGTCTAAGCAGGGTTCAGCTTCTGAGGGTTTGAATCCCTGTTCTTTGATCCATGTGCTCAATGGGATGTACAATTTCTTGGTTGCTTGCTTTATTCCATAAATTGACTTCTTTAATTTGAGGATTGCTGTCTTTCGGTTTGAGCCTGTCAGTTTTCAGATTAATATGTCTTCATCAACAGTAGCCTGCAAAAAAGCTCCCTTCACATGAAATTGAAGCATCTCAAGGTTCTTTTCTGAAGAAAATAAAAGCAAGGCTTGTAGTGAGGCTGGTTTTCCTGTTGGGGTGTAGTTTTTGAAGTATTCAATTATGTAATTTTGATTGAATCCTTGAACACAGACCCTAGTTTTGAAGATAGGGTATTTGCTGAGCGTTTTTTGCTTGATTCTGAAGTTATAAATGGTTTTGAGGTCATTGGGGGGCTCAGGTCCTTTTTAGTCCTTCCATATCCCAAATTCCTTGCCATTTTCAACTTGGCTTCAAGAGATGGATTCCAGATGACAGAGTCCAGAGATTCCTTTGGGTTCTTTGGGATTTTGACGGACATAAAACCATACCTGTTGGTTCATTTCAAATTTGATCAATCTTTTAGTGTTTTGCCTTTGGGAGAAAGTTTTTCTATGATTTTGGTTGAATCTTCCTCCAATTTTCTTACCTGACTTTTATCATCTCACAAGCTTTCCTCCTTGATTTTTTTTATATCTGTTTGAGATAAATTGGAGTTTGTTTCTGTCAGCTCTCTGATACCAGGAACCTTGCATTAATTTAGCTACAGAGAGTGATAAAATAATGGAATAATAATATTTCACAAACTAAACACGTAAAAAGCTCAAATAATAAATATTTCAAGAGCTAGTGCAAGTTTTAAATGGTTTGTTAAAAGTTTTTTAAATATTTTATGATAGAGGGGCCACAGTATTATACTAATGGGGATCTTTAAAGACAAGCAACCTCTCTTCAAGGGACCTCCTTGGGCAGTTTACAAACCTTGGAATAATGGTGGGTGCTATTTAAGGACTTATCCAGCTAGTATATCCATGAAAAAAGCACTCAGGACAAGGAAGGAAGAAAAAAACTCACTTTGGGGATTAATTCACAGAAAATCCTTCACAGATTCAGATAAAGGGTTTCTGAGCAGATTGGGTTGATTGCTTGACTAAAATTCAATTAATCAGGGTGATGGGTTTTGGAAATAATAATAATACTTCAGACTAATTCATAAATCACTTGCTTATCTCTTTATAAGCACTTGATCAAAAATTTCAGGTTTTCTCATTGATCATAAATAAATTCCTGGTAAACTGGGGAATAATAGGTCCAAAGAGGTCTGTATAAATACCTTTTTGGGGTTGAAAAGAGCCTCCTCAGGGCGTGTAGAGATTGCAAGGCTCAATTTCTAGGGCTACTAAGCCATCCAGGGCAAGATCTGCACATCCTCAAGGTGCTGTCAATCAGCTGACCTCAAATCTTCTGAATTTCTGCATTTTTTTAGCTGCAGGATGTGTTAACGTGTTAATTCCTCATTTTGATCATTCTGAAAGTATCTTTAACTTTTATCACTAATATTGGACTAAAGTAATTGGAAGTGGATCTTTATTGATTTTCCATTAACTCTTGATAAATTTTCTGATTTTCAATAATTTTTAAGAACAATCCTTGATGTGTTTCAGGGTCTTTCAAGATGGGGATCAGTCTTTGTTGTGGTAATTTGTAATTTTTTTCATTAATTTAAAATACTTTGAAATTGGTTAATTAATATTATTATTTAAGTTTTAATGCCATTAGACTATTTACCATGCATGTGTCATGGTATTCAATACACATGGTGGACCTTACTTGGTTGTAGCTATTATGAACAGTACCTGTTGTCAGATTAGTCACAACGGATCCTGACACAGGGATCAGTCTGTTCAACTTCACACAGGATATGATCTGCTGCATGCGTGGAAGGATCTGCTGAGCGCGGAAATTCTGAGCATGGGAATCTGATACTTACAGGGTAAGGCTAATGCGGGACTGCATGCAGGAATTGTGACAAAACACATTTCCATGTGTAACTCCTAAAATATACACAACACCTCAGTTTTGACTGAATTTTAGGTGTGAAACTTATATGTGACAATTTTTGTGAAATATTAAAATGGCCAAAAGTGCAATAGTGGTGCCGTTAATTTTTGGTCCCTTTTTTTTAATTAACTAAAATATGAAGGAGTAATACTTAAAGGGTGGGTTCAGTGAGTGACCCTACCTAATTTTTGGTGGGGAATCTATTTCTGACATAATATTTATGTATTTCCTACTCCTTTTATTTAAATTCTTTTTTTATTTATTCATTCTGTCTAGTTTGACAGTTTTCTCTGTATTAAGTAGAAAGCTGACAGTTTCTGGTGCTGATTGGTCCATGGAGTTTTCTTGGGGCGTCATGCAGTAATAAGAAATTTTGCTTAGCCAGTCTGATTCATTGATGGTTGGTATTTCTTGGAATCTGAAGTTCTTTGTTTCAACAACTGTACTGGTGGGTGTTAGGATTTTGTAGGATAGGAATTGTGGTTGGGATCCAATGAGACTTCCAGGAAGTCCTTTTTTGTCAAATTTTTTAATTTCTTTTTATTTGGCATCAGGTGGGTTGTTTTGGACCCAATGGGCTGGAGATGATTTGCGGGTAGTGATTTTCCATGAATTATTTACCATGGAGATACACCATCTTTGTTGGGTGTTTGATTCATTGAAAAATCACAGCTCCTTATGGTTTCATGCCAGTATGACTTGGGGCTCCTTTTGTGGTAGAAAAAACCTGTCCTATAGCCATCAGACTCCCTATTATAGTATAAAAACAGCTCCAACCCCCAAATTAACCTCAGAAATGGCTTCTAAATCAAAACTAACCTATAGTCACTCAGCAAAAGTACCCCTCCCATCTCTCATGGATTAGAAGATACAGCCCAAGAAACCTTCAACTGTGGAAAACTCATACCAAACCAGGTGTAACAGTTCTGGGGAAGGCATAAAGACATGCCTTAGAAACCCTCAAGTACATATCAGTAACAGCTTACCCTCAACACTAGGACCAGACACCAACCCTGGCACCTCAGCAAGAATATACAAATACAGATACAGGAGGCAGTGTAACTAGTTCAGCTCCTTTCACCTCACCCAAACAAACAAGCAAATTCACATACAGAAGGCTGTGCAGAAGTAAACAGGAAAAGTATAGAAAGGAGAAAGTGGAACCAGTCTCAACCATAACCAAACAAAATACCAGCACCAACCCAACCCAAGAACCACAAAACAATTTATGTAGTCAGAAGCATGTGATACCAAACAACCCACCAGTACAAGCTCACCACAGGCTACCCAGCAATACATTCAGGCAGCCAAAACCATGTAGTACCAAACAAAACCAGTACAATTGCACCACAGGATACCCAGCAATATATGCATACAGTCAAGACCATGCAGCACCAAACAAATCACCAGTAATGCACAGAAATACATGAAGGTAGAAGCAAGTAGCACCAAAAAAACCACCAGTGATTTCACACCAACACATGTAGTTAGAATCAATTAGCACCAAACCAACAACCAGTACTGCACAGGAATACATTTTATCTGCAATACACAGCAGTTTATGCAGGGCTGTGCATGCATGAAACACCTGTAAAATATTTTTCCAACCAGCAGAAATTCCTCATGTAATTATACAAGATTTTTCCAACCAGCAGAAATGTCTCATGTAACTTTATCTCACTGTTCCTCAAAAGAACAGGGAGAACCCTCAGGGGAAGCCTTGAGCACCCCTAGAGGAAGTAATTTTCTATTTAAGGAGTTCCTCTCTGCCCTATCCAAGTTGTACCATTAGGCCACCTGGCCCATCATCATCCCCCCAGGCACCCAGCCTGGGGTGGTTACCCCTTATAAAAGAAATATTGAACCCTTATAAAGGATATCAAAAATTAACAAAAATTATCAACCTTTGTATTTATCAAACAACCACCTGTAATATCAAAGGATTATCCATTATTAACCAATAAAACAAGAAAAAATATATAAAGTATAAGACTAGATATAGGATTATTCCCTTAATCAGCTTCTATAGCCACATTCAACTATCTGTTCCACCATTTCTGTCATACCTCGCACAACTGCAAACCAACTGAGAGGCAAGGCCTTACCAAAAGGCTATGAAACCGGCTGAAAGGCCAGTTCACTTTGCAGTTGTTATGGTGTCACATACCACCGTGTGACAGTACCCCTGGGTTTAAGGGAACTTCATCCCAAAGTGTGTATGGCTGGTGGAACTAACCCACTTTGCAGTTGTGGAGCCATATTCAGACACACTCCTGAAGGCCATAAGGATCCACCAAGACTTGGGAGTCTTGCTGTTGACAGGCGGAAAACCCAACAATTGTCACAGGAGCAAGCCACCTTGAAAAAGTTTTCCTGATTGAAAATTGAACCTGCAACAGGGCCAGCCATTTTACTTTCATACCTTCCACAACTGCAAACCCACTGAGAGGCAAGGCCTTACCAAAAGGCTATTAAACTGGCTGAAAGGCCAGTTCACTTTGCAGTTGTTATGGTGTCACATACCACCACGTGAAAATTTCTTCCTTATCAAGCTTGAATACATTAATCCTAGTTCTGATAGAGACTACTATAGTAGAAACTCTATTTGAAAATAAGCCAAAAATCTCTTTTCTTTTATTGTTTGTCACCATGGAAAGATACAAGGATCAGGAACAGAAGATTATGGAGCAGTCCAAGGAACTCCAGGAGACTAGGAATCAAATGAAATCAAAGAAAGAATTGCTGGATAATATGTCACAAATGTTCAAAAACTTGATGGAAAATACTCAGGAAAGGACCATTCAAGCAATTCCAATACCAGAAACCCCATATACCCAATCAGTGAGGTTCCAGACCTCTACCCCTAGTACTTGCATCAGACAAGGCCCATCAGAATATTTTCAGAATCAGACCCACCAGAGGATAGTTCAGAGGTCACTACCTTCCCATGTCAAATCAAAGAAGAAAGGAACCATCAGCATTCTCAGTTTATCTCTATGGACCATCCCCAAAGGAACACTACTATGGAACTCCCTCCCCCAGCAACCTTTAGGATCAAGGATGTCCAGAATGGAGTAGTTTTAGATACTTCCAAAGCCCAGATTTAATTCAATGGAAATGAAGTGGAAATCTTTATTAAAAAGATTGAAAATCTTACAGAACTTTATGGTTCTGTGGGGAAAGACCTGGCCTTGCAGTTACCTTTTATCATCAAGGACTTCAAACTCAGGGAGTCTATGGAGAACATGGAGGGACATGAAACCAGGGACTGGGAGCTTCTCAAGAAAGAAATTAAAAGGAAGTGGGGAAGAGCCACACCCCACAGAAGATTCACTGAAAAATCTATACCAAACCTACTCAAACACACCCAGGAGAAAGGGGGCATCAGCACCAAAGAAGAATACAGGAAGTTTATTTGGAATTATGAAGAAATGGTTTTCTACTTCATTAGGATTCTTTATGACAATACAAACTGGGAAAAGGGTGAAATAATTTGGAAGGCCTTATAATTGGAACTCAAGAGGCAATTGACTAGAGGCCTGGCTCAAGAAAAGCAGATTAGGAAATCCCTTGATGGATGCTATTTTGCTCCTGAATTGGAAATCCTGAAGGAACATGTGGAGAAAGCTCTGGCCCTATGTGATATTTCTGAAGGAAATGAACCAACCCAAGAAAAGAAAGAAGTCAATAAAGTGGTAAAGTTTCATTAAACTGTGGACAACAAGGAATAAATCAAACATCTAAAGTACCAAGTCCACAAACTCACCACTGCTCTCAAAAATCAGAAACCAACTCCGCCACATTTTGACAGGTTAATAGGGAAAAAACCCTATAGATCACCAGGAATCCCCTCCCTTGCACCAAGATGGCCTCCAAAATTTTATTATTGCAGAGATCAAACCCACAGTTCCTATTCTTGTACAGAAATTAGTAAGGAAATAAAATCTGAGAAATTTATGAAGCTAGGTCCCAACTACTACTACCCAAACCAACAACCTATCTCAAATAAAACACCTGAAACATTTAAGTAATTGGTAAAAAAGTTTCATTCCTTAAATCAACCAAAAGAAGAAACCACTAACAAGCCAAAACCAGAGGAAAAAAAATTTCCACTATCTGCAGTCATTCAAGTTGGAGCATGGGGATCCTGGAAACCACCAGAAGTCAAAATTCCAGAACACCAACAGCAGATACAGTTTGGTATGAGTAGATAACCAAGACTTAACCCCTCCCAAAACAATCAAAAAGGACCAGAGGATGAATCAGATGGTTCAAAGAATAAGAAGGAAGGAAATTTCCCAAGAAAGAGGAAACCAAGTTACCCTTTAGCCTGGATAGAGAAT
>CM062646.1:17508539-17531172 GCA_025617555.3 Puccinia polysora
TCATCACCTACCTTGACCATCATCCATCATCCATCATCATCACCATCCATCATCATCATCACCTACCTTGAAAATTATCCATCATCCATCATCATCACCATCCATCATCATCACCATCCATCATCATCACCATTCATCATCATCACCATCCATCATCATCATTATCACCTACCTTGACCACCATCAATCATCACCATCATCACTAGCCATTACCATCCATCACCATCATCATTTACCATCACCATTATCATCAACACCATATACCATCATCCATCATCATTATCCATCCATGCTATTACCATCTACCATCATCCATCATCATCATGCTATCACCATCTACCATGATCCATCATCATCATCCATCCATGCTATCACCATCTACCTCCATCACCATCAGTTATTGACTATAGGCTCAACCATTTCAGCCTTATTCAATCATCACCTGTAACATCAAAGGAGTATCAATAATTAACCAATAAAACAAGATAAAATACATAAAGGATAAGAATAGATAAAGGATTCCCCCCTTAATCAGCTTCTATCCTCCAAGTAACCCATTGGTTCCACCACTTCTTCCTTATCAAGCTTGAAACATATTGATCCTAGGTCTCATAGATACTACTATAGTTGCAACTCTATCTGAAAATCAGCCACAAATATATTTTCTTTTATTTTTTTGAGACTACTATAGTACTTAGAGGGGCAGGCAATTCAAAACCACCCTTAGTATTCATCTATCATCTCAATAGCTGTAGTACTATATTCCCCCTCAAGTGACTTCCAGAAAGCTATTTTCTAAACTTTACCCAATCCTAAAGGAGTCTCTACACCATATGATGAGTAGGTGCTCAAACGCATTTTGTAATTTTTTGGTTTGCTTGCTCTGCCCAAATGTTGTGTTGATTTTTGGAATTATAGTCTGAAAAAAATTGTTGCCTTAAACTAGAGTTCAACCGTATTAGCTACAGATTTATATTCATCATTCAATTACACTCTTTTGTATCTTTTCCTAGTGTGTACTCTATACTATACTAGTTTAGTTGCAGTTCCAGTTGCACCTTTTTCTTCAATCCTAGTGGCTTTACTGTCTCAAATCATCCCTATGCTGTCCTCCAAGTAGTGTGGACTCTGTGGCTCTGTATTGAATAAATCTTATCCATTGTTGGTTCTCATCTTGTCAACCACATTTCAGCCTTTTTGTACTAGTCTATATAAGCTGATGGTTCCCAAGTGAATGAGAAACCATCTGTTCTGAATTATTATGAACCAGAGTGTCCTCCTTTGACTGCCTATATCTTCTCCTCTTAGTTTTAAGATCTCATCCCTTCCTTTCCAAGAATCTCAACTGGATCATTAAAGTCAAACTTTAAGATTGAGGATTATTGTGTTTGGATTCTTTTCTTTTGATTCCCTTTCATTTGAGGAAGTTGTTCAGAGCTTTGTTAAAAAAATTGCCTCTGCCGTTGAAGCACAACTCCACCGGATACCTGCCAAGTTTATTGTGCTTGTTTTCTATAAAAAACCAGATAGAAGCAGTGGTGTAACTCTTATGTCTAAGTAGAAAGAAGTCAATGTACCCACTGTGGTTGTCAACTAGGTTTAGGACAAATTGGAAGCCTCCTTTGGCAGTTTGTTTAATGGTTGCCATTAGATTGACATGGGATTCTTTCAAACACTCCAGAAACTTTTTCTTAGGTTTGGTTGAAGTTTGATTGGTTTGTCTTGCATCTGTTGCAGTTTGGACAATTGAATTCTGCTTTTATTGGAGCCAGAATTTGTTAGCTGAGGAATTTCTCTATTCTTCCAACTCTGGCATGTACCAGTTTTAAATGGATGTTGCCTTGTTCTTGGAGAATTTTGATTTATGTGTGATTCAACTTGGTGGTGTCTACAATGAGGAGATTGCTTGAGATTTCTCCAGTGAGAACAGTCTTTTTCCCTTGCATCAATTTGAATTTTTGTTTTTTCAAACTGGTGTTTGTCACAAGCTGGGCCCCTTGAGCTAGAAAGGCCCCCTTTGATAGGAGGTTGACAGAAGCATCTAGAGTTCAGGCTGCCTCTTGGAGATTTATTTGACTTGCGCCAAGGCACAGAAAGACTTCCACAGCCCATTTTTCAAAGCTCTTCACCCTGTTTTCCAGTTTTGATTTCTGCAGATGCATCTTCTGAAATCAGGTGGGAAAAATTATTGTTTTAATAAATTGTATGGATCAAGCACCCAGAGTTGAGGATGAACATATTTGGAATGATTGAGGAGTATTTGGTTAGGCAGTGAAAAAATGAGAAGAAATTCAGTACTTCCTCTTTTTTTCTTTTTTTATCCTTTTCTTGGTTTGAAAACTTTTGGTTGGAGTTCTGTAAATTCCATCCAGGACTTGTCTCTTGGGTGGTTTTGCACAAGCAGTTTGTAGACTCCATTTTTGCACCATGGATAGTTGTTGTAGACCTTGGAGGTTGTTGCCTTGTGTCATTTTTCTATGATTTTGTTTTTTCATTGGACAAGGTGATTGAGGATACAATCTGCAGTGATGTCCCTTTTACCATGCATGATTTATGAGGCAATTTGTTTTAGATTTGGGGGAAACTTGAACAGGATTAGATAAGCTAAGATTTCGAATGGTAGCTCAATTCTGACTTCAGAGAGTTTTTTTAGATGGGTCCTGATACTGGTGATGAATTTATCTATGCTATCTTTTCTGAAGGGAAGATAGAGAAACACATTAAATATTCTTTCCCAATTAACTGACTGGGATGAGGCAAATTAGTGTTTTGTGGGCAGCCAGATAATTTTGGTGTGGCAAGCGTGTGAAGTTTTGATCATGTTTGTGTGGGTGGCCATTTCTAGCTTTGCTAGTATGAAGGGTGCTATGTACCTGTTGATTTCTGGGTCCAGTTGAACACTCTATTCTGGGTTCTTCATCACTTTGAGGATGCTGCAAAGATCAAATAGGCTTTCAATTTTGATTTTCCAGATTGAATTTTTGTCTTCATTGAGTAGGGGTGTTGATTTGATGAGTGTCCTGATGGTCATTGTTTGCATTGTGCTTTCCCCCCCCCCCCCCCCAGGTCCTGGCATTGTGTTCTGGTTTTCCATGGTGCTGCAAGGTTTTTGACCATGTTAGGTTGATGACTGGAAATTCCCGGACCACTGGTTTATTTCATTGAATTGACCAAAGAACAAGATGAATGATTTGAAAATGGAAAACACAACAATGGAGAGATAGGAATTAAACACAACCTGTCAGCCTACTAGATGCCAAGGACCTCACTCCTTCTAGCTACTAGAGGTGATAGAAAGTTTGGATCAAAAATAAGATAAAATGCCAGGTATTTGATTAGGCTAAAAGGGTTAAATTTATTTATATATTTATAAAATAAATTTAAATGGAGGGGCCAAGACATTAATGGGGTTTTTGAGCCCTCCAGAACACAGGTATATTTCTTTTAAGGACAATATAGGAGCAATTGTGGTGCCTGTGGGGTTGACAAGGATTCCTTTCAAGAAGGGTGTGTGTAATTTCCTTTGGGCATAGGTTATGCAAAACCTACAAAAGGGGTATAATTCAGCAGGATCACTTACTAGGTCTAGATCCGGACTTATTCTTGATGAATGGGTCAATATTCAAGGATTCAGGGTGCTGGAAGTTGGTACTGGGGCAGGCTGAATGGTTGGTTGTTCAATTTGGCCAAAAAACAAGGATTCAAGAATTATTGTCTACACTTTTATCAGAAAGTGGTCCAGGATCACACACTTATTTCTTATAAGGGTTTGATGGCTTGAGGAAGAAAATATCTGAAGCAATAATGACTATATAACTGGATGAATGTGTTAGAAATGGCTGGGGGAAGGGTCTCTATTTATATTGTTTGGGTCCCCTCTTGGTACAGTCCTTTTACCAGCCAAAGGAGGGTGACCCAGGCTATTGCTGAGGCCAGGGAGCCATCAATGTGTTTTTGTGGACCTTCTCTAGTCACTACAGAGGTACAGGAAGCCCTATGTCATCATGCTTTGGGCTTGATACACGTTTCTGTGCCCTTAATGACCTCACTGTATTGACCAAAGAGGTTGTATTCAATTAATATTTATAAATATAAGCCATGGCTTCCTGAGGCCAGGGGCTTGAACACAGGCTATGGGGACCTTATTCTGCAAGGAAATTTTGAGTCTGAGGCTCTTCTTCTCATATTGGGGTGTCTTACAGTTCCTTAATTGGACAGTACACCCCTAGTTGTGACTAGTTACATACAGTTTTAATTATAAGGGGTAAGGAGAGTCTTGTATGTATTCCTGGTGTCTTGTGATCCATCTAGCACGAAGCTAGGCCCCTGTTTATGCTCAGTACACACTCTCAGGGTGTTACAGTAACTCACAGATACCTTTTTAGGTACAAATCTTCCGTACAGGCCCTTTTACAGAGGCCCTGACAACCCTTTGGTACAGTTCCAAAAAGGGTGCAGGGCCCATTTTTCCGGATTTTTGGGTTGTTTATCCCCTTTCATACTATTCCCCACCACACGGTGGCGCTCTCTGGCCCCATGTGATGTGGAACAGGGCTATGGGGTGTGTTGGAGGTACCCCACAGCCCGTTTTCCGTTTTGGGAGAGGGGAGGGCTGGCCAGTGAGCCGGCCAGTCACTTTGCGCGGTGGCTTGGTCAGTCACTCAGGGCTATGGGGTGTATTGGAGGTACCCCACAGCCTGGTTTCCGTTTTGGGAGAGGGGACGGCTGGCCAGTGAGCCGGCCAGTCACTTTGCGCGGTGGCTTGGTTGGTCACTAGGGGCCCGCGCAGGGTAGTCGGTTGACTACTTGCGGGGCCGGCAATAGGTAGCGGCAGCCGCGCGAGGTGGTTGCTTGGCTACCCGCGGGCTGGTCAGTGGCAACTGCCTCGCGTGGTAGTTGCTCAACTACCCGCGAGGCTGGTTGCTCGACTACCCGCAAGGCTGGTTGGTAGCTGCCGCCTAGAGCCTGTGCAAGTTAGTCGGGCGACTACTCGCGGGTGTCACAAGGACTGCTGACATGCAAGCAGGGCTTGGCACAGAGGGGTCTCTACCCACAGTAGGCTTGGGGGCAAGGTTACTGAAGGAGGCTAACAGGAGCAGAGGAGGATTGGGTTGAATGGTGCTGAATGACACTTGCTGGGAAAGATCTCCTAGTAAGAAGTAGTAAACTGATTTCTTGGGGGAAGCATCAGGAAGAGGAAAGAGGAGGCTTATTAAATAGACAAGAGGTTGGAACTACAACAGAGGTACAAGTGATTGGGGCTCAGACTACACACATGATGTCATGGGAACAGTCTAAGTAACAGAGAGGGCTGATCAGGGATGCTACTACATTAGGTTAGGCTGCTTCTACATTGGGACAAGTTTCCAGGTCTGAGCTGTTCTAAGTTGGGAGAGTACAGTTGAAGGATGTAAAGTGTACATGGGAGTCATGAAACTATGTACTAAGTAGAGAGATTATGTAATACAATCTGCAGGAGGATGTACATAAAGATTCCCAAAGGATAAACCACACAGAGGAGGTATGGGTTAGACAGAGAGATAACCCAAAGAGGTATGGGTTAGACAGAGAGGTAACCCAAAGAGGTATGGGTTAGACAGAGAGGTAGAGTAGAGCCTGGGAGATTGAGTATGTGCAAGCCTATGGAGTCTATCTGTGTATAGTGTGAGGTTAGACTATATGTAGATATGTACTGCATGAAGATCCTGAGGTATATAGTTACTGGAGACATGTTGATGTAAGTCTCCTGAGCCCTGAGGTTGAAGTTCCTAAGAAAGTAGATCAGGCCTGAGGGTAAGACTGAGGTTAGACTGAGTTTGGTGTCAGTATGACAGCGGGGCCATCTTTGGTCCTGCGCAAGGTAGTCGGGCGACTACTTGCGGGGCCATCTTTGGTCCTGCGCAAGGTAGTCGGGCGACTACTCGCAGGGCCATCTTTGGTCCTGCGTGAGGTAGTCAGGCGACTACTCGCGGGGCCATCTTTGGTCCTGCACGAGGTAGTCGCTTGACTACTCGCGGGGCCGGTTGTGCCATGGCTCCTAGGAGCTGCGCGCCTAGCTGAAAAAAAAATGACCCGCAGCTGCGCGCAGGGTTATGGACAAAACCAGTTTTCGTCCATAACTCCTAAACTAGACACAATTATGGGTTTCTGACCGAATTTTTGGTCAGAAACCTATACCTGCGGATGTGATGGGAGGGTGCACAGGTGAACCATGGTTCTACCTGAAGGAGTGGGATTTTGGGGGTGGTGCCAGTGGGTGACCCTACCTAAATTGGCACCGCAAATCCATTTTTTTAATAATATTTTTGGATTTCTTACAAATTAAGGCTTTATTCCTTATTTTTATTTTATCTTATTATTTCCGTATTTGTTTATTATTAATTTATATTTTATTTGTTTTTAGGCTTTAGTCAGTTGGTTCTGAATGTTGAGTTGACAGCCGGCTACCTCAAATAAAGTAAAGTACCCTGGTGTTGATACTCCAAATCCATGCCAACCCGTGGCCCTCCACTCTCAGCCCCGCTCCACTCTCAGCCCGGCTCACTGAACCTCAACCTCTCGATCCCCATCTCAACCATCCCTTCTCCCATTCTCTCCACGCACCATCTTTATTTCATCATCTCAACCCTCTCATTCTCTCCGCCCACTCAACTACCTCCACTTCCAACTCCTCTGATCTTGTATTTGATCTCCTCCGTCTCAATCCTTGATCCCGGCACCACGTCCATACGATCACCGGCTCTTCAACTCTGATCTTCTGTTTAGCTGTGAGGCTCATAATTAACTCATTGTCTTGCATTGGGAACGCCCTAACATCTCCTTCAGTCTCCTGTTTCCTTCTTCTGTCTCCTTTATCCTCCTGTTGTTCTTGATTCACCTCTTCTCCGTCAAATCCTTGTTCTCATCCCTTCTCAACTCTCAAATAACCTTCCACGACTCCGTTGGTCTTACTTTGAAATTCATACCAGAAGTTTTCACGGTTAAAAGCCGAAAGGCTGCAACAATCAAGCTACCAGCAGCATGGATTCAACCAGACCAACGGACGTCAACTCCTCCCTTCTCAAAACCCTAACCAACTCCATCCCTAACCTCAACGAATCAAACTTCTCGTTATGGCAATCAAAACTAACAACCATATTCTCCCTTAAAGGCATAGACCACTGGCTGAAAGACAACAAGGCTAAGAACTGCCCCTCAGAGACTAATCTTGAAATTGCTGGCTACATTCTGGCAAAACTTGATAATCAAACATACATCAATTGCGTCAAGGAAAACAATGTGCTGGATGGGATCACCTTGTGGAGATCGATTAACGAGTTCTATTCCTCATCACAAACTGCAAATCAATCCCAAATCTTCTTTAACTTCCTGAACCTTGCCTTTGACCCCAAAAACGTGGAAAAGTTCATTACCGAAGTACAGTCATGCCTGCCTCAAATTGCGGAAATTGGTATAAAAATGTACAAAGATATAGTGGCCTATTTGATCCTATACAAATTCCCTCCTCAGCTCGAACATCTGAAGACAACAATAACTCATTTGCTCGGAGACGCCAAGATAAACGGTGACATGGTCCTCAGGCACTTGAATCAAATCAAGAACAAAATAGCCGCTGGAACATATGCCTTGGCTCTGCTCGCCAATCAGGAACCATTGCAATGCAAACCCAATTGGCATAATTCTCAAGCCTTTCACCCAAAGAACAGGTGTTTTGCGCTCTATCCCCATCTTATCCCAAACAGTAACTCCGCCTCCAAAAATCCAGCCCCTTCCTCACAGGTTTCCCCTAATCCTAAGGCCTCCGCAAACCTGGCCTACACCTTTTCCGTGGCCAACTTTCATCACATTGACCGCCGCTCCCTGCTACTTGACTCCGGCGCGTCAAACAACATGTTCAACTATTTCAGTTACTTTGATTGGCTCAAGGACGACAACACTGAGGTGAACACGGGAAAACCAAGTGCCTCAATAATGTCTTGGGGAACTGGGAATGCAACGATTCATACCAAAACCGCATCTCTCACCTTAACCAACTCTCTATTTATACCCAATCTGGCCGTAAATTTGATCTCCCTCGGACAATTAATTCAGAAGGGGTGCATTCTATCCCGACTCAACTCCGAAAGCTTTGGCGTTTTCTTCAAAGAAAAAATGATAATGTCTGGATACATTCAAAACAATCTCCTATACATTGAAGAATCAAATTCAACTCTTTCCAATTGTCATCTTTTCCTTACCATGTCAACCATTCACAAGCGGTTTGAACACGTTCATCATGATCAAGTTAAACTGCTTTCTACCTCGTTCCCAAACCTCAAATGGGACCAAAAACCCTGCATTGCATGCGCTAAAGGAAAAATTCACCAATCACCCTTCAAAGATCACATTCCCTCCAGCTCTCATCCATTCAAATTTATCCATGCCGATGTTTGCGGACCAATCAGCCCCATATCCCAGTCGGGTCATTGCTATTTCCTCCTCTTAACTGATAATTATTCCAAATTCAAGACTTGTATCCCAATCAAGCTCAAATCCGATGTGGCCAAGGAAGTTATCAATTTCATCAAACTGCATTCAAACCGTTTCAACAGAATGCTGAGGATTTTCCATTCCGATAACGGTGGCGAATTTGTCAACAATCAACTGACCTCCTTCCTGAAAGACAACGGCATCTTACACACCACCTCAGAACCCTACACACCACAACATAACCTGGTCGCCGAGCAAGGAAACAGAACATTAGTCGAGGCCACGAGGACCTCCATGATCAACATGTCCATCCCACTGAACCTGTGGGATGAGATCATGGTCAGTACTTGTCAAATCCTAAACTCAATCCCCTCAATAAAGCTTAAAACCTCCCCTTTCAAACTCTGGAATAATCAACGTCCAAAATTGAAACTATTCTGCACTTTGGGCTCCAAGACCGTAGTGTTGAAAAATCACTCAGGATTCTCCAAGCTCGGCGAAAAGGGTACTGAGGGCATTTTGGTGGGATTCAATCTTGACCTAAATTCCTACAAAATTTTCTGCCCCAAGACTGAATCTATAGTTTTTAGCAAACATGTTAAGATATTTGAAAACATTAAATTCAATGACATCTCTCCTTCCTCCTCCGACTCTCCTTTTGACTCCCTTCTCAATAGTGATCTCCTTACTGATATTCTCATCTCCCCTAATCCAAAAACCACCAAAAATCCTAACTTAAACCCGTCTCAACCCCTTCAATCCATTTCCTCCGCAACCTCCTCTGATTCCCCTACTTCACCATCCTCGTCTCAGGTATCTGAAGACAAATCATCATCCGGTTCAGACTCCAACACCTCGGACAATGAACAAATATCAAGTTCTCTCACCCCCCGACACCTACAATCTTTGTGATCGTTCCAGCATACAACATCCTCAAAGATACGGATTCCTAATGCGCTCCGTCCCAAGATCCTACAAGGAAGTCAAGAAAAGCTTGGACCAAACCAGATGATTGGAATCCATGCAGGTTGAGCTAGACAGAATAGACTTGCTGAAGGTGTGGGAGGGATGCCATTCTCTCCCCAACGGAAGGCAAGCTCTATCGACCGTCTGGGTCTATTGGCTAAAAGAACAACCAGACGGATCGGGGTCCCTATTCAAATCTCAACTTTGCGTACAGGGATTCAAGCAGCTGGAATTCTGCAATTACGGGGAGACTTATGCCCCTACTGGTTTGATCACCACTCTCCGCGTCCTCCTTGTTTATTCCTTTCACCATTCCCTTCAAATTATCCAAATGGACATCAAGTCGGCTTTCCTACATGCTCCCCTCGACCAAGACATATACATCAAACGTCCCGATGGCTACCGCTCTCCTTTTCCCTTCTTCAAACTTAATAAGGCTCTTTATGGGCTGAAACAGGCGCCTAAAAGTTGGTTCGATACGTTACAATCTTGGATAATATCCAAAGGCTTCATTGTCTCAAGCGCCAATCCCTGTCTCTACATAAATCAAGATTCATCTATTTTTGTGTTTTTCTACGTGGATGACCTGATAGTCATTGGGAACTTGTCTGAGTTCCGCTCTTGTTTAAAATCCCAGTTCTCCATCTCTCATGAAGGCCTGCTTCAAAAAATCCTTGGAAACCACTTGGTTGAAACTGCCCACGGTCCTGCCCTATTACAACCGGCTCACATCAAGTATGCCCTGGAGGAACTGGGGTTGCTTGAATCTAAACCTATCACCACTCCAATGACGCCAAATGTCCATCTATCCCCTGCCTCCAATGAGGAACATAGTGAATTCCTCAAACTCAATATAAATTTCCAATTGTCGTCTGGTTTTCTCAACTTCATAGCCAGCAGAACTTGTCCCAACTTATCTCATGCAGTATCCTCCCTATCTCAATTCAATACCAAGCCCGGTCTCCAACATTGGATGGAAGCAAAGCACGCCTGGCGGTATCTCAACCACACCAAGAATCTTTCTCTCCAGCTAAAGTCCTCCGACTTCAAATAGGATATTGAGTGCTTCAGCAACTCCGATGGCGGCAATGACACAGAGACGCGACGGAGCCACTCTGGCTACCTCATACTCTTGTACGGTTGTCCGGTCTCATGGAACAGCAAACTCCAGCCCTCAGTTTCTTTATCTTCCACCAAAGGCAAACTGAAGGCACTAGTATCGGTTGCCCAAGAAAAGCTTTGGCTCGATAATCTCCTCCACAAATTGCATCCTTCTCTCACTCTCTCTCATTGCTTCAATATAGACAACAAGGCGGTAAATGATCTGGTCAACTTTCGCTCACACCATGGCGCGCTCAAGCACGTGGACACTCAGATAAAGTGGCTCTGGGAACAACAGGCAGCCAAGAAATTGATCACAAACCAAATTCCATCACACCAAATGCTCGCCAATCCCCTGACAAAACCAGCTATCAAGGCGTCAGTTCTCAACTTAACAATGGCCATTCTTACGCCCCACAACTAAACACGGCGGCATGTTGAGTTGACAGCTGGCTCCCTCAAATAAAGTAACGTACCCTGGTGTTGATACTCCAAATCCATGCCAACCCGTGGCCCTCCACTCTCAGCCCCGCTCCACTCTCAGCCCCGCTCCACTCTCAGCCCGGCTCACTGAACCTCAACCTCTCGATCCCCATCTCAACCATCCCTTCTCCCATTCTCTCCACGCTCCATCTTTATTTCATCCTCTCAACCCTCTCATTCTCTCCGCCCACTTGACTACCTCCACTTCCGACTCCTCTGATCTTGTATCCAATCTCCTCCGTCTCAATCCTTGATCCCGGCACCACTTCCATACAATCACTGGCTCTTCAACTCTGATCTTCTGTTTAGCTGTGAGGCTCATCATTAACTCATCGTCTTGCGCTGGGAACGCCCTAACATCTCCTTCAGTCTCCTGTTTCCTTCTTCTGTCTCCTTTATCCTCCTGTTGTTCTTGATTCACCTCTTCTCCGTCAAATCCTTGTTCTCATCCCTTCTCAACTCTCAAATAACCTTCCATGACTCCGTTGGTCTTACTTTGAAATTCAGATCAGAAGTTTTCACTGAATAGTAGCCAGCTGACACAACCAACAGGAAAGAGTTGAAAGAACTGAAAGGTCTTTAGCACAAGTTGGTTGGGTTTGGTTGAGTCAAATTGATTGTGTTCTGTTATTTGTTGTGAGTCAGAGGCATTATTTAAAAATTTCAAAATAAGGATGGAAACAGTGTCATACTTAATTGAGAGGTCTTTGGTTTGGTCAAAGGACCTGGAGACCATCTGGCAGTTGAGGGATTGGAATGCCTGGAAACAGATTTGGTTAGTCAGGTATTGGACAGAAGCTTCTTGTGTTAGATTGGGTGTTTACCAGCTTTGATTTTCTTTGTTGTTGGATTGATATCATCTTGCAATGTTAATCATTGTTGAGTCAGAGAGTGAGATTTCCAACTATCAAAAAATTAACAATCATCAGTTGTGATATTATTGACTGGTTGAATCAAACAATCTGTGCTCTTGTTTTTTAACATATATAGTCAATATGCTCCTTTTCATCCTCCTTCAAGAAATAATAAATGAGAAAGACTTTCAATGGTTCAGACTTTTTTTTGGCTTTTTTTTTTGGCTCTGACATGTTTTTCAAGAAGTTTTCAAGATTTTTTTTTCATCATGTGATTTCAAATTGATTTGTTTTTCAACCTGCTACTTCTACATAAAGAACAGATGCTGAAATATCTAAACATACAAATTCCAGTAACTACACACTTTTTTTATTGGTTTCAAACTTAGCTTGAAACAAGTACTTAGTTGTACAAGGGCTGATTTAGCTCATCCAGTCCCAAGACTTTTGTCAGTCCACCGTGGAAATCGGGGCTGGGTGAAGATTCAAGTAATTACAGATGATAGGCGTAACAACTCGTGAGATCCATAGGGTTGATTTCAAAGTCGCACATGTGTTCGAACGTCTAGGTCTCATGCATCCAGAGCAAAAAAAAAGCATAAACCTTGAGTCTCATTCATCACGACACAACAGTCGCGACTGATCCAAGGAGATCAGAAAGGCTAAAATGGATTGCACTCCATTTTACCTAGGTCTTCGGTTTCTCAGAATGCCGGGAAAGAAAAGGTTTCCGACGAATTCTTAGGCTTTGGTGTTGGCCGCCTTGGGTTCGACTCGATCCAACTCTAACGCTAACCTAAAGTCTCGTGGGGTTAAAGCCTTCAGGGAATGAGTCCAGACGGTCAGTCGTAACTGATTAAAGTTCGTAATGCTGAGATCTGGGTGATGCTAGTGTCATAAATATCACAACCCCGTCGTCATGAGAGAGAAAAGAAAATCACAACGAGAAGAGTTTAGGGTCGTCCACAATGAGCTGCCGCCAGTTTCTTCAACTTGAGCGGAATGAAAAATGAGCACGATGGATGATGGCTTACGTCGATTTCATGGGCGATAGACCTGACCGAATTGTGAAGCCAGTCCAAGGCTTGATCCCAAGATTTGAATCGATCGCCATAGTTCTTCTGGAGGACGGGGATCGGCGGATGATCGATGGAATCATGATCTTCGATCTGGTGGACCACCCACCCGGATTCGATCAAGCTATGGTACTTCTTACTCGAAAGGACCTCTTCAACGCTTTCGAGAGTCCTGTACGTGGTGATTGAAGCGTTGGGCGACGGTGGGGAGGGTGCCTTCCGATCGATCGTTGGGGATGACGGAGTCGACGGTGCGGTGTCGATCGAAGTGGACGACGATGAGCGGCGAGTACGATAAGAGTGCAGGTTCGAGTTCGTAGGCCGAGAGCCTTTAATCATCCTCATCCGCTCGAGACCAGACCTGGATGAGATGATCGGTGGTGACCTGAGAGGCCCCAGGAATAACTTGCACCGTTCGAGCATCGTCGTCCGAGTTTAAGCCTCCAAGATGACGACTGGAGCCTACATACATACATTAGATATGTCGGTGGATTGACAGACAGACTGTTAGCCAACCTGGATCTTTCGCACCGTGCTCATAGGGAGTGATAGGGCATCGAGGCAACTCACACTCGGACCACAAACTGGGTACCTTACCGAATGGCCGATGTCGAGTGGAATATAGGAAGCAACTGCCGAGGCGCGGCTCGACTCGGAATTCCAGTGAGAGCTTGCTAAAAAAAAACAAGTGCATCCAAGTCGTACATGGTACTCTCACCCGTGACGTAACTCACACTCTTCCCAGGTCGCCCTGGAATCTGAATCGCGAGCGCAATGACCCCTGATCACCAGACGACTGGGAGCCTTCGAATCGATCGTCGAGCCTAGCACTGAGTCAACCATCTTGCACGCCGCTGCAAGCTCACCTGAACTGGCACCCAACCACCGATTGCATCCTACTGATCTACCAAAGCAAGCGCAGTCCGACTAGACCTGACACAAATTTGCACGTACAGATTGGAAATCCAACATGTTGATGGGCTTTTTGTGTTGTGCATTCTTCGACTCGCCCCCATCCCCATACATCCGTACGCGCATAGACAAATTGGACTGCATGTACTGTGCATACAGGCAACAATGCAAGAGGATCATGGTCGTACCGGTCATAATCAAGGCCACAGCAGCTACGACGATGATAGAATGTGAGCATGGGGAGGTGGGAGGAAGGGGCAAGGATGCTCAGAAATCAGGCCCGCCGTCATGGAGCAGGGGCCGGGCCGGCAGAAAACACACACACACACACACACACACACACACACACATGGGCGTTGAACTGCTGGGATAAGACGCTGTTTTAGCTCGGCACGGATGATGTTTTTTAAACGCGAGAACGTGAACTTCCATCACGATCTCGTCTGACTTCATGAGCAGATCATCATCGGCTCACATGAACTCGAGCCCACCGGGGATCCTTCCAACCACCGCTCAGTACTCATCCAGCAGCGGCTCATTGGACTTTTGCTAAGGCTCTGAACGGTCGGCACACCGGCGTATCGTATCGTATCGTATGTATGTACATACATACGCACAAACCCATCACGCAGTCATCGAGCCCGCGGAAGGTGTCCTGACCCACTCATGGAATGGATGCCGTAGGCCCCATCCATCGATCGAGAGGAGCTTGACCGTCGTTGGGAGTGCGAATCCGGTGAGTGGGCCTGGCCGGGCGTGACTTGGTATCCATCATGATCGCTGTGCGCAAGCCTTCCCCCCTCGCGACGACGGCACTTCCCTTGCCTGGCCGCTCTTGAAGCTTGAGGAGCGCTCCCGCCGTCGTCAGCGAGGCAAACACGCGTGTTGATTTGTGGTGAATTGACGCGTCACCTGACGCGTCCGTGCGTGTGTGGTATGGGGCTGGGTAAGACGCGTCCCCCCGGCGGCGCGTATCTTGCCCTTTCAAAGAAAAAAAAAATTCTTCCTTGCACTCCGGTCGGCCCATCTCACTCTATAAATTCCTCCATCTCGAACCTCCCTATCCGTTCTTCATCCCCATTACTACCCATCTTCACCTTCTTGGATCACCCTTTCCACGTTTACATTTACATTTTCCTCTGTAGCCCAGCCCCTCTAGCTTCACGTTCAACTTCAGTAGCTCTGCCTATTCTTGGTTCCTCCCTCCCGATCATCCGATCACCCCCCCACTCACATACATTTCTTTCGTCAAAGTAAGGACCAATGGCTCGTACCAAGCAAACTGCTCGCAAGTCCACCGGCGGTAAGGCTCCCCGGAAACAATTGGCTGCCAAGGCTGCTAGAAAATCTACAACTAGCAATGCTGGTGGCGTCAAGAAGCCCCACCGTTACCGGTCAGTTTCCTTTGCCGTGTTCCCCCATTCCCTCTCATACCCCTCTACCCGATACTCGTTTTGTATAATCATCCTATCGCTAACAATACTCATGCTGTACTCTCCTGTCCCACTCAACGATCGGCTTGCTTATCTTGATCACATTTTTGCCGTGCTACTTCCTAATTGTTTAGTCCCGGTACTGTTGCCCTTCGAGAGATCAGACGCTACCAAAAATCAACCGAACTCTTGATTCGAAAGCTCCCGTGAGTACTCTTCTTGCTCAGTCTGTCTACCCTCTGGGGCCTAACTTTAGTTTCTTCTCACTCATTCTCGAAACCGTCTCTCTGACCTGCCTCTCGACCCCTCCTACCCATTAATCCCACAGCTTCCAAAGATTGGTTCGAGAGATCGCTCAGGATTTCAAGACCGACCTTCGGTTTCAGTCCTCGGCCGTCATGGCCCTGCAGGAATCAGCCGAGGCCTACTTGGTTGGGTAAGCTTCGATTGCTTCTACGTTTACCACAAGAACTCAAACCTACTTGCATCGTAGCACTAATTCATTTCTTCCCCGCCTCACCTTTGTTCCCTCGATCGTGTGCAGTCTGTTCGAAGATACCAACTTGGCTGCGATCCACGCTAAACGAGTTACCATTCAGCCCAAAGATATTCAACTCGCTCGTCGTCTCCGGGGCGAACGTTAATCTGGATTATTTTTTTCCGCCTTCTTTGGCTTCCTTTTTCCCACATTTCGAAAGATCTGTTTGTTTGCCCTTTCTATTGGGAGGGTGGTCCCCTCTTGCAAGGTTTGGAGGCTCTCATGACGGTCTAGGGCGAGAGAAGAATGTCCCAACACACCCTTTCCAGTCGTTGATCAGTCGGTTTGGGGCGGTGACTACTTGAGATTTTTATCCTATCCTAAGCCCTGTTTTAGCGATTTTTTTTATCAAATATGTAAAACCCTAGTCTTCCTACCTGTTCAGGTCATCTTCTCAACTTAGTTGTTCCATTTTTTCATCTAGTCGTTTCAGTATCTTTGTACGTCCTCTAGCCTCGTGGGTTTTCGAAGCCTATCTTCCTTGGCCTTCTGAAAAATTCATCTAGTCTATTCATCATCCAGACAAGGCCTCCCAAAGAACAGCCTGGCGACATACCATCGTCTCAGTCGTCGCGCCTCTGCGTAGAGCCCTGTTTTCAGCCGCGAGAAATCAAACGTAAATCGGGATTCTGATCCTCTCATTCCGAGCAATCCTGGTTTGAGTCCATCCTCCACCTTCCCAGATCCAGTTAAAGCGCCAACCCGGAGCCCCTGTCCCACTCAATAGTATGGAAGTTCTTTGCAGATGGTGGGCGCCTTGATTCGCCTATCTTGATGTGCAAGCCCGCCCACACGTATATTTATCTAGTGCAGTAACGCGGGGTTAAGTAACAATGTATGTATAATTCTTTGAGAATGTTGCCCTGGACTGCAGTCCATCTTAACTCAGGAAGCTGAGGGTTATACCCTTCGACGTTAGTGTGGCAAATGGTGGAGTTCTACCGACGTCCATGTTCATACCTTTCCCCTGACTTTTCCAGATCTCAAGATTTTCACAATTGGTCTGTAGTCTCATTCTTGGATTGTTTGAGACTTGAAAAAGACATTAATCCTCCCCCATGGTATGCTTACATCCCATACTTCACAACGGATTTGCTTCTCTTGGTGATTTGAATTTCAATGAAATCATGCGATGTACGCTATACAGTACTTTATTCCCACAAAGCCCCTTGGAATTCATCTTAATGGTTTCACATCTTCCACCTGATGACTTACAAAACTCTTTGGTTAGTCAACTCAGTGAAGATGGGAAGAAGGCTGGGATCACTTCCAGTATAATGTGTTTACACGCATGTATAGTGGTTGTTTACTCATGTATAGCAGTTATTAGATTTATATTTTTATCTCCCATTCCTTTTTTCCAAGCTCGGTGTTTCTCTTGTGTATTTTTGGTATTTTTTTCATCAAATTGGAAGTACAAACCATTATTGAAACCAAGTTTCACTTAGTATTTTCAAGATCCCACTTTGTGCTTCATGGTTTTTGTACTTACCATTCATGTTTTCATTCATGTAAAACCCCATCAAACCATGACCAAAGTAATTACTCAAAAAAAATCTCTGGTCATATTCTCAAAATCCTGATCATTGTTTTTGACCCTTCAAATTTCTATAATTCCCATTTCCATACTGATTTTCTGGCTCTTGATCCATCACAAAAGATTTAAGACTTGGAAATTATTATTCAATATCAAATAAAAAAACTGTTTCCAGAGCATTTTAATGCAAACCATAAAAATCTCATCAGCAAGAGGACTAGAATTGGTACAGGCAAGAACAATACATTTAATTGCATTTATTGGTATTGTAAACAGGTGCTTCAACTGAAACTTTCAGCAGGTTTTCAACAATTTTCTTGTATTTAAGTTTGAATGAATTGTTCTCTACAGTCATGCTCTCACTTGCATCCACAAAAAAAAAAAACATTAAAGATAAAATAATAATAATCAATCAAAGGTCAGGGTTTGGTATTGAGAAAATTTTTGAGATTTTGACAAAAAAAAGAAATATGAGAAGCCCTGATCCCACATGCTTGCTTCTGGTCACAGTTTTCTTGAGAACAAAAGCTTGTTGATAGCAACAGAAAAATCCCAAAAGTCATTATCACATGTGTTGTAACCACAATTGCAAGGATTGAGTTTTCCAAAACACTCTGTTCACATGAAATAGAATGGATAAGCTTTTGATGGAAATAGTTGGGTCATGATTGGTAGTTTGTAGAGCCTGAACCAATGAGAAGTTTTTTTGTATAAAAATAAAAGCAATGCATATCTGAAATGAAAGTATCTGCTCATGTATTTGGATCTACTAATTTTTAATAAAATATGGAAATTTAAGAAATCTAACCCTTGAGGGTTTTAGAAATTTTCAGAACTACTTGAAAAATTCATTTTTATTTTCAAATTGTTATTTTGATTTGTAAAAAGGTGGAAAATTATTAGATAAAATTAAAACATGAAAACTTCCATAATTAGGAAGAATGATAATAAAATTCTGTCTCAAAAGTGAGGTTTAAGGATTATTTTTATTTTTGTAATGTTTATTTGGGTCATAGGTTTTTAAGTATAAAATTATATAAATTATCATTTGTGTTTTAAATTTTGGGTGTTGGGTTTTTCACACCCCAAACCTGGAGATAACGCGGTTTGGATGTCCCCACAACATCCCCCCACATCCCCCACGCATGTGGTAAACCTGGAAAAAACATGGTTTTTGGGGGTTGTCAAAAAAAGGGGGAAAAATAATAGGGGATAGGAGGGTATCTCAAACCCCTGTAGGATAACTAGGGCGTATCAAAGCTAGCAAACCCGCCATTAGAAACCCGCCATTTTTATTGACCAAACCAGCCATTTTTAATGGCGGGTTTCTGAAATACACATACCCCCTAACTGGTGTATTTCAAAATGGCGGGTTTCATGAAAATGGCGGATTTCAAGCATCAAACCTATCATTTATGCATCATCATCCATCCACCATCCAACACATGTAAAACACCCATCCACATCAGAAAATCCATACCGGTTTCATTTCCATTGCATCACACACATCTCATCTTCATTGCTTCAAATCTCTATTGATTTTCACATATCCATCTTCACACAAATCAAATCCCATCATCATCTCATCACCCCACATCACATCACCATATTTCTCAATATGTCCAATCAAACTTCCTTCCAGAAATTTGAAAACGCAAAAAAGCTGACTGTACTTTTGCTACTGTTTGACTCCCATTCAGACTCTGATTCAGACTACAATTTGGAACCAACTTGGTTGGCTTAGAATTCTCTGTTGGAAAAGCAATACATGGTTCAAAGAATAAACACCCTCCACAACCCTATGCATGAAAGGCAAAAGCTTCATCTCATCCCTGACTTAAGCTTCCAGCAACTATTCCAAACTTTGTTGCCTTCATTCATGAAGCTTTTGGAGATGATTGAAGACTACCACATATTCCAGAACAATTCTCAGAATCCTCAATGCAATCCAGCCATCCAACTTGCTGTTGCTCTTTGTATATTGGTATCAAATGGAAATGGAGCAGCAATCCATCAATTGGAGAATCTATTCTCAGTCATTTATGGAAGCATTGACTTATACACCAAAAGAGTCATGATTGCTATCCTATATTTCCTTTTCTCAGTCCTTTCTTGGGCCAACCAAAGAAGAAAGCAAGGAGATATCTCAATTAATGGAGACCAAAGGCTTTCCTGGTTGCATTGGGTTTGTTGATGGAACCACCATCACCTTGAGTCAAAAACCCAAGCTAGATGGCAACCACTATTTTGATTGCAAAAAAAGGCAACTGATTCATTTCTTTTCCAACCAATGACTTTGATAAAACCTTTTTTCACACCACTGACCAAATATGTTTCATCTTTTTTTTTAGATACTCTGTGGCTCTACAACTTGTTTGTGATAACAACAAGAAGTTCATATCCCTCCATGCTGGCCTTCCAGGTTCTTGTCATGATTCATACGTGTTCAATTGAATGCGGATTGCCCAACAAACAGGGAACTACTTTGACCAAGATCAATACCTTCTGGTTGATTCAGCTTATGCTAGTGGCAGATATGTGGTTTGAGCATACTGGAATGTTTCATCTAAAAATCAAGGAAAAACCAATTTCAACTATCATCTTGCCCAATCACAAGTTTGGATTGAGCATGCCATAGGAGTCCTGAAAGGAATATGGGCCAGCTTAAGGGAAATGCAAAACCATCTTCAAAATCCCAAAGACATGAAGTTGTTTCATGCTTCCCAATCTTCTGCCTGACATCAAAGATGAATGGGACAAAATATCTGAAGATGATATTCCTGACCCACCTCAAGTCATCCCTGTCTCATCTTGTCCCTCATCTTCTTCTATGAGAGAGTGGGTTCTTCCTCTCACCCTTGCTTGCTTTGATGAGTAATGTTTGATTTTTAAATAGGTGAAAAATAACTTCACAGTAAGTTTTTTTTGGCTGTTCACCCAAGTTTCCAGGCTGAGTCAGTTTTTTTTTTTTTTTTTTTTTTTTTTTTTTTTTTTTTTTTTTTTTTTTTTTTTTTTTTTTTTTTTTTTTTTTTTTTTTCTTTTTTTTTCTTAGTGGACTTGGACAAAATCAAAAAACACCTTCACCTCATACACCACCACTTGCCAGCCCATCCACCTCACCACTCCAACACTTCCACCTCACCCCACTCACACACCGGTCACCTTCCTTCCTCCTCCTCATCAAACCACCTCCTTCACCTCAGCAACCTAACCAACCTCACCAGCCTCATTAAGCTCACCAAGAAACCTGCCTCACCAAGCTCCCCAAAAAATAAACCATCCAACTCACCAACAGACTCAGTGATTCCCCTTCCCTCATTCTTTCCACTCACTAAACCACCCTTGCTTACCTCTCCTTTGATCTCCCCCCAAGTCTTCTCTCTCAGCTCCACCTCATCTCAGTTGCATCCCCCTCCTCTTCTGGTAAGCCCCTCCCTTCTCTTTCTCCCCCCTTCCTCCTATTCCTCCTCCTCCTCCTTCCTTTCTCAACCAACCCCCACCAATCAATGAGTATTTGATCCACCAATTGAATCCTGATCAATCAATCAAAAAATCAAATCCTGATTGATTGATTGATTGACCAATTGATTGCAAATCAATCACTTGATTTATTTGCAATTGGTCAAGCAATTGATTTACTTTCAGCCTCTCAATTGTTTGATTGTTTCACAATCAATCAAGGGACTTTTTCGCGATTTATCAAGCAATTGATCAAGTGATTGATTGAAAATGTCTCCTCCAACCATTTTTTGGAGATTTTTTTGGTGCTGACCTCTGCTTTTTTTTTTTTTTTGATTTTTTTTGATTTTTTTTTTCTTTTTAGGTGTCTCTGGACTCCACCAGAAGCCCAAAGGGTCTTTTTTGATTATTTGAGGAGTTCTTTTCCATGGAAGGTATGTTTTTTTTAATTTCAATTTTTTTGATAACTTTGCTTGTCGGTGTGTTGCATGGGTCACTCATGCCAAGTTTTTTTTTGGGTGGGATTCAGCTTCTGGTGTCCCTGGGTTCAAGTCCAAGTTTGGTTTCTTTTTTTTTTTTATTCAATCATGTTTCATCAACAATGTCTATTGGACTGACATTGTTTTTTTTTTTTGGAAAACATTTCACCGCTTTTGGGGAACATCCTATTCTTCTCCCACCCCCTCAAAATGTTACACAAAAACTCAAATACCGCCTTATTCCTCACCCCAATCTAAGTATAGGATTGGGAGGGGAACAAGATGGAAGGAGATGGCTTGAAAAACATACAGAGAGGTGGGCAAGAGTAGGGCTGCTTGCCAAAATAAGAATAAAATGGGAGATTCCAAAATATCTTTGAGGTTGCTGAGGAAGTTATTAATGAAAAGGTGGTCTGTTCTGGTCGGAAACTGCATCCTTTGGATCTTTACCCTTCAATTGATGCCAAAAAGAAAAAGAATAGTCAAAAAATCCACCCAGGAAGAGTTTTAGCAAGCAAAACAAACAATCAAACAGTTCCATTTCTTCCACTGTGGAAGAGTAATTGTCCTCAATTGATCTGATCACCAAGCCCTGGTTGCAATAATTGAATTTGTGTCCTTGGATAAACTATCAGAGCAAGATAAGAAGGAAATCAACTTTTTCACCACTTTCCTTCACCATTCAAAAAAATTTGTCAACCCAGTTGGTCCTTCAAGATCTTGGGGTGAAAAATGTGGGAAGTTGGATGGCAAAAATTGATGCACCCTTTGGGGTTATTTGGACATTATGTAAATAAATCATCTATTAGATCTTCTCCTCAAGAGTATGCTTTCCTTGGCCTTAAGGCCAAAAAATTATCCCAAATTCTAGGACAAATTTTTTGCAATTTGGCCAAAATTTCCTTTGAAGCTAACCGTGATACCATGAAGGACAACAACATCCCCTCTTTCTCTTTGTTGGAATTTGGTTCCAAGCCTACACCTTTTGATTTCTCCCCACATATCACTTTAACCTTGAATTCTTTTTACAACTCTCCTCATATTGACAAAGGCAACATCTCTGGCTACTCCTTTTTACTTGTGGTTCCAACCAATAAATCAAATGGTTGACTTATTGAAAATAAGGACAAATATCAAGTATTGGATGGCCAATTTGGTTTTCCTGACCTTGGCTTTGGAATTGATTTCAAGAAAAAAGGCATAGTCAAAATAGTTTGGGCAGCTAATAAGTACAAGCACTGTACCTTTCCTGCTGTGGACACAGCAACCCATACCAGAATGGCCATGTCACTTCAAATTAATGAAAAAACTAGAAAAACTTGTAGG